>JACJUM010001610.1:15907847-15927156 GCA_020976665.1 Heortia vitessoides | reverse complement strand
GTCATGTCATGTCATGTCATGTCATGTCATGTCATGTCATGTCATGTTATGTTATGTTATGTTATGTTATGTTATGTTATGTTATGTTATAGTATATATTATATTTATATCAACTTCGCTATATGTATAAATATAAATGATACTTTCTACTATTTAGAATTATATATACCTACAAAGATATATATGTCCTGTTAACACTTTTGTATTGAAACATCATGGCTTTCTATTGTATTATCTCTATGAAAGCCTTTATCTACTTTTGAACTTTAATGAATACTCCTGAAATTGTGCCCCGTGAAAACAATTTCAGTTTAAACGTTTTCAACTGAGATGTCGAAAATTTTGCGTACACCATTTTATTTTTAGACTATAAGCGGCTTTGTTTTCAGTTTGCTTCTCATGATTTTATATAATAGAAAATTTCCCTTTCAATGCCATTAACAAATGATATTTTCCTGATTCAATATTGGTACAGGTTTTGTAAAAGGCTTTCGTTACTACCTCGAAGAAAACTATTTTTCTCAGTGTTTTTGAAATTTATTTTTTAAATCTTTAAAATCATTTATTCTTCGCTTAATTTTTTTTTCTCCTAACTAACTTTGTTGGTATAGTTTGGTTTCGTGATTTTGTGCTATTTAACAAAATGATAATTAACTTTTTTATGTAAACTAGACATAATAATACATATAAATAAGAACAACAATTGTGAAGTACAATATGTGGCATTATCGCGGAAAGAGATATCTTTCAGAGAATTTTAGGATAGAGAAGAGCTAATTAAACGTAAGAGGTAGCAAGAGGTGTAAATAATATAGATAAAGTTGTAATATATTCATTGTAATTTATTTAAATAATTTTTCATGCACTTAAACATGTTTAACGATAAAGAAAGGTAATAATCATTACAGCCATTGAAAGTCCACTGCAACGTAGAGGCCTCCCCAAGAAAGGGGGAATTTCACCCATAATAGCCACAAAAGTATTGCCGAGATGCTATTGTCCATCCTCACCTTACCTTTGAACTAGATTGTTTTGAATGGATATACCGCCATCTGTCGGTTCTGGTAACTTAGTTGTCTCTTACGATACCTGGCACAGAGGGAGGTACTATTCACTGGTACCTCACGACTTAAATAAAGGTAATGCTTCTTCACTAACCGTTTGAAGATAAACAAGATATATAAACATTTATGTCGTAATAACCATCCGAAACAGTAAAGCTCAAATACTTAAGGGTGGAGATGGGCAGCAGAATCTACGCCGCGAAAGTTGCGTCCTGTGATTGCCACTTGTCCATGCGCTTACCCAGCGCGGTAATTATGAGCAAAATTCACCCTATCCTGGGGAGGCCTATGTCTAACAGTGGACTTTCCGTGGCTGATATAATAATTAACATTTTACTGCTAAGACATATTATGATGTATTGCAATTTTGTACAAACAGTTTGACTGAAGGATTGCTTGAAATTATATTTTTTTAAATAATAAATAAAGATGATGAATGAGTCTCATTTTAAGTCTTAATCACACAAGGTTACTACATTTATAATTTCCATAGACTATATGTATTATATTTATAAATAATGCTTTAATGTAAGTTCTATAGACAAAAGCATTTTTATAAAGCATATATATTAGTTATTATAACTGTACGTATATATTTTAAATAATTATTTCCGATTATAAACATCAAAACTATGTTTGTAATATTATATGATAAATTTGATTGAAATGTCTTCATCTTATAGTTTAGTCCCTGAGCCGTGAGGAACCATCAGAGTAGAATAGTACCTCCCTCCATGACAGGTGTCATAAGAAGTCACGAAGGTACCAAAACCGACAGACGGCAGTATATCTGATATACTGCCTAAACTTAACATTTTGCATAGGGATTCGTTATATAACGTAGTGAAGCACAAAAAAATTTGAAAATGATCTCCTTAAAAGGGTTATGAGAGTGTTTACAGGTTGCTCATTACAATTCATGGAACACGTGTAAAATATTTTGGTAAATTATTCCTTAAGGTGGTAAAAGGGGGATGAAAAGTTAGTATGAAACTTTACTGTTTTTGAAGTTATTCGAATGAACCTAAATGAAATGAATGAATGAGTATAAAGGTTGTTCATTGAAAATCATGAAACACGTGTAAAATATTTCTTAGAAAATGATCCCTTAAAGGACGTGTAGAGTGAGTATGAAAGCTCTACAACATAATGCGAAGTAAAACCACATGACGTTGCTAGTCACATTATGCCCCTTGAAATAGACCCACCAGATGTTTCACCCGAGACAGTTTAGCTCAAATGTACGAGATTGGGATGAGCAGCAGCATCCTTGTTTGGGGAAGCCTATATATAGCAGTAGACTTCCAACGGCTGAATATAATTTTTTTTTTTAACTGTCAAAGAAAAAGAATATTACGCTATATATGGTAGCATGATATAAAGCATAGGTCTAACAGAAGATTCCCTGGTTATATTGTAACGAGAAATAATTGCATGTTTAGTTCTTTTCACTTATCCGAGTAGTCCGTAGAAAATTGCCCTTTCTTCGCTCGTAAGAGTAATTGCTTGTAATTTGAACGCAGGCGCTCGTTTGGACCGTGATTTCAATTTCTCAGAAGCTTAGTTTTTTTATATACTAACACTTTTATTTTTGTTTCAGTTAAATATAGTGTAAAAATGTTAACTTAGTTACTAAATAACTGATTTGATTATTAAATTAATGTTACTGATATAATTGTGAACGTTTGCATGGACGTATTAGCAAATATAACTTGCCCATAGTCTACATTCCAGTACAATGCTTAGAAATGAATACTTTATATCCTGAAAACTACAAACGTAACAGTAAATTACTGGCCTTCATCAAAATTGATGAGTGTTGTTTTTTTCTTGTAATTTGAAGGGACTCCGCTAAGTGCTCGCTCGTCGGGTTTGGTTACTGACACGGTGTTAGGGTTTATTCCCCAATGGCAAGCCTTTTCTAGAAGAATATTGTTTTGTACATTTACGCAAAGTTCGAACGCTTTTTTATTGTTTGAAAAATATAATATGTACAGGACACAGGTTTAATTTTTAAGCGAATTATGAAAAACTAACATGCCTATTTTATATTTTAAAACTGTGTTATACATTTGTATATGTAGATAAGTGATTGGCGATATATATTAGATTTATATATATTGGATAGATTTATAGATAGATAGATTTATCTATATTGACTCCAGACATATATATAGCAGTACCAGGTGTCCTAAGAGGCAACTGAGGTTCCGGATCCGATACCGGATCTACGATTGCAACCATGCCTGCCCAGTACGGGCATTATGGGAAAAAATTTCCCTTTCTTTCTCTCACAAAATTTCCTCAGTCCCTTAGGGCATCGCTCTACGGCTGCTATTATTATATCAGCAACTATAAGAGATTGCTGCACTTACGAAACTATCGCTCCGCTATCTCTGTTGTACAGGAAGATAACATTATTTTCTATACACTTGCAATAGCAAGTGCTGATCCAATGTATGTATCTATGTACTATTATAATACCGGATTACCCGTTTAATAAGTTTGTTTTAACTGTTTTATGTTTGGTTGGTATTATGAGTGTATCTTCCTGCTTTTACGAACTTAAATAACTTTACAGAGATAAAAGATCTTAATACCTCAAAGAAAAAAGTTAAGGGAATCTTACCTTGCTATTGTTGAAAAAGAAACTGTATATATAATTTAAAAAATATTTACAAACATCGCCTATACTAAAGTTGATATTATAAAATAAAACTTTATTAAATTGTTATATATACTATGTACTCTTTATTGCCTAATAGGAGTAAACCACTGCCTGGGTAAATAAAGGGATTTTCCCACCGTTCTAATGGTACCTAGTTTGTGAGACGTTAACACAAACATACTATCTTCGAAGATTATAGGGGTCCATCTGACCTTGGTGTGGGTTACAAGAGGAAAATCTGCAGTAGGGTTTCGCACCAAAGGATTGAGTGAGGTATTATGTTTGACCATTTAGGTATGGTTTTAGAAAACTCGATTCAAACATTATTAAATAAGATTTTTTCTTGTCATGTTACATTTTATTTTGTGTATTATTATAAATGTACTAGCAGACTCGACAGACATTGTCCTGATAAATAAGCTAGATATCGACTGCAGTGCCATCATCATTGCCAGGGTGTGCATTACAAAAATCATCAAGTTTCAGTATAGATGAATAACCTAGATACTGACTACAGCGCTATCATCATATAATTGAAACAGTTTGAACAGTAAGCGTTTCAAACGTTAGGAGAACTATTAAAACAGTAGAAGTTCAAATAAATACTTTCTCTACACGTCCTTTTTACTAGATTGAACTGTTTCTTTATGATAATTTTCCTTTATCTTTAGACCTAGTAATTTTGTACGAATTACTTTGTTTTAACAATAACATGCAGCTAGCCAAAAATATATTATCGATTATTCGTTCTGACGTGACCGGAAATGCAGAATAGCGAGTACTAATCTATACCAGATTTTACACCGCTATCTTATTTTACCATCTTCCTGAACTTTCTGATATTTCATGTTACATATGATCGTTCCGTATATAAAAAATAATTGACAAATTTGCATGTCAACACTTTAAGTCAAAAATGCAATGTAATATTGAAATAGGACATAGCCACATTTATCGTAAATAATATTTTACGACTTCAAGAAATAACTCCAATGTTTCAAATTCCTTGCTGTAATCTTATTCGAAATCAACCCCAAGCATCTGGCTATAAGGTACATAATCGCCTAATTCCCCGATTTTCATATGATCTCTGAATATTCGTTCAACTCAGCGTTTTCCGTCACTGAGCACATTTTTCTAACACCCGACTCGCACCATTAGGTAATGTGTTAATGTCTCCCCCCCCAGTCCCCCTCCTTTGTGCAACACTTTTGACATCGCAAAATGTGATTCTGGGACCTTTGTAAAACTCGTAATCACATTTTATCACATATGCGTCTGCTAAAAGACTTGCGATGGCTCTTTTCTTATCTTCGAGTTCATTTGGAAGAGAGAAAAAAGGTGATATAAGAATAATACATCAAACAAGTTTTTTTTACCTTTACTTTCACGATTAAAGAAATTTGCTTCACTTTTTTATAGTACTTTCATCAACATCAGCTGTAAGACAGCCACTGCTGGATATAGTCAAGTCCAAGCGATATTCAATAATTTGGGGCTTTTTCCAATAATTTCCTCACTCCTAGCAGCAATCGCTGGGCACAGCTACATACATCTACACCAGTTTGGATTTGTATGACGTCTATATAAAATAACAGTAATTTATATTTATGATTCTTGACAGATTCCGTAAAATATATATTACATATTTTTTATGTTTACCCGATCACCATTCAGAATAAAAATCCTTTTTAGATGCCTAAAAACCATTACCGTAAATAAGGCAACCTTAACGTTGAACTTAAGACTGTAAAGCTACGTAAAAATAAAGGACGTTAAAAAGTAATTTTATTATTACGGGAACTGTGCATGTGCGTGAGCAATGTGCGAAAAACTCAGTGCCCAATTCTAGAATGATCAAGAATCTGTTAGGTCATTAATGACATTTGGGAAATTACATACCTCATTCACAACGATACCAATATCAAGTAACGCACAATTTGTCGCAATTTGTCGCTCTATTGATTGCTTTTGTCTTAGTTAAATATAAGTAAATACGTAAGAAATAAGCAAAGATAAGGCAGCTCTTCAATAAACAGTTAGTTATTGTTATGTCTTTTAGCGGACACAATGTAGGTTTCACGCAGCAAAATAATTAAGTAAACCAAACATGTGTAAGAGTAATTAATATTTTTATTGTTATTTTATAAAAAGCTTTACAAATTTAAGTAGCCTAATCTGGTTTGAAGGGTGAAGAGAGGCATTGAAATTGCTAGATAATGTGATACGTATCATATCTTCAAGGCACAAGGTTGGCAATAAGCTAGTAATATTATTGTGATGTTACGAGCATCTTTAGGCTGCAGTGACGCGTGTTATTTTACGGTCCGTATGCTCGTTTGTCAACCTGATATAATACAAATAAAATATTTGTAATATATCAGGTTAAAACTAACAATTTGTAAGAAAAAATAGCTCAAACTATCTATAAAAAATCTGTTATGCATGTATGCTTTTATAAACCAACAATATTTCAAAAAGGTTTTTTGAATAGAAAATAATATACATATTTAAATTCCTTTTCACATAGCTGTTTGATAAATATTTGCGCATCATTTCACATTCTACATTCACACACATTTGTAACAATAAAAATCCGTGTAAGCCTTTTGACTACCACAATTTATCAGAAGCTACGGCCGAATCGAATCGGGTTACAGGCTATAGCCGCCATCGAATGTAGTTCCAGCCAGGCTTAGACGTTTGATCCGGTTTAAAAATAAGTAACGACTTTGAGCCGTTGGATTTTTAGTAGAAACTTTAAAAGGTCGGCTGGGGGATCGTAGATAGAAACCGTATTTTCTCAGACGAGATATATTTTTAAAACGTTTTTGGTCTGGTGGACTCTGGAGTTTTTATTTTTAGACGTTTTTAAAGGGAAAGTAGCATTTTCACCTAGCTTTTCTTTTCTCATTTCGAATAGATAATTATTCAGGTTTTATTACTAAAATACCATACAATCAAGATATATTAAATAAGCTTGATTAATGATATCGGTGCTATATATTTGTTTTCATGGATGTATTTACAAACTTACAAAACTTTATACTCCGAATAATTACTACTATCTACTCTTTCAGTAGCGCTGGAATTGACGTTTTAATAGACAAATAGAACTTACAATAAGTGGTTTGTTTAATCGCTACCAAGGTAAATTAATGCTTGCTCCTACTTAACGTAAGGTCGTTTATTAATAGGTAATCTCACCTACTCTTCTAGTAATAAATTAACGTTTTAGTAACGAAGTAAACCAAAAAAATACAAAATTTACTTCCTCACTGCCGTACTCCCAGTACCTGGTGTCGTAGGCGTTGACTGATGTACCGAAACCACCAGATGGCGGTTTACCTGAAACAACATAGCTCAAACGCAACAGTAAAAGGATGGGTGGTAGCATTCCTGTCGAGGAACTACGCTCGGCGATTCCCACCACGTTTGCCTTTCGTAGCATTAAACGCAATTCGCGCAATACGCAATTCTTCCTTTCCTGGCTTACTTGGGAAGGCTGCTGATTAGGATGATGATATCTTAAATTCTCTGAATAAGAATATTTTTTAAATATTGTATAAAAAGATTATGTTCATATTCGGTATATACTATAATTACAACATTTTCTATATTGAAATAACCTTCGCGCTACATTGTGTGCGAGATCGATAAACTCCGACACCGTTTGACCGATGACTGTGAAAGTTGGCACATATATTTTCATTACTTTTATTCAGTTTCTTATAGAGGAAGTATTTTATCATACACGTGAACAAATCACCGAAAAACAGTCAATATATTAAGTATAAAATTAAATTAGTGATATTGTAAACTGCCGGTAAATATGAATGAGATGCTTCATTGTGTTGCTTCATGTTTACAAAATAACGTATTTTATTTAAAATAAGTCGACAAACTAGTATATATACTGTCTAAGTGACCGGCTTAAATAAAACAATGCAAATCAATGTAAAAAATCAATATCTCATTAATGATCGTCATACCCGCTGCAAGACGTTTATTCCTGAACGTGATTTCTTATAGGATCAGTAGGGCGACTGTATGTTTTTGAGTGTTCCTGCGCTTGCCAGTGCCTGGTCTTCGTTCCAGAACCTCACGGCAACATCAGCCGTACGTTCCAGGTGTAATAACCGATTGTCACTTTAACTTGCTTATCTCCCGGACTATGTAGCTCAGGAGATTAGCTGGCATCAGGTGGTATCAGCAACTTAACGCTACGATACGAACGCACATAAAAACAATCAGTTTAATCACAGCTCCCTAAGGCCTATATAATTCCTTGAGTTACTTTATTAATATTGGAAAAATTATATTGTAATAAATTTTCCTTTGTTATATAATCATTAAGATATATTATTCTCATTATGATTTAATTTTTTTTTATAATATTGTATATACTTAAGCTTATCACTTTATCTTTAGATTGAAGATTATTATGTGGTTTGCTGTAGCTTTGTGTTGTGTGCGCAACAAAATATATAAATGAAAAAATATTTATGGAGCTGAAATAAAATATGAGGAACTACTCGAGAGCATTGCCAGTAGCACATGGGGATATCGGGAAATCACTATTTTACGAGTACCGGTGCAAACAAAATTCTCACAGGTAACGCAATAGGGACGGATTGAGAAACTTGTATGGCATAAAAAAAGCAATTTCCGTGCGAACATAGTGGGGTACTGTGAATGGGGACGGGAAATTACCGATCATGCGAAGCTTTCGAGTTCATAAAAATATTCGAAGGTATAACAATGAATGTTTTTTTTTTGTTGCTAAACGGTAGCACCAATCACATTCAATTTGTTGCGACACTATGGAAGTGTGAAGACATTTATATCTAAATAATAAAATATAACCTTAACCTGTTTGTTCTTCCTCAATCTATTGATCTGTTTTTTCGATTTATCATTATCATGTCAGCTTTAGAACGTTTACTTCTAAACATAGACCTCCTCGAAAAAATATAGTGGATATACCGAAATCTTTTGATTCCCGTACCTCAGTCGCTACTCACAACATCTGGTACAAGCGAAGGGTTATCTACTCTAGTGGTTCCTCTCGGTTTCTTCAAATTAGTACGTAGTAAGTTGGAAGTATTCAAGTCATACTTATAAACTATGTAGGCTACATGATTGAGTGACGACGTCTACTTTTTGACTTTGAAATGATCACCATTTATTGCTATAAAAATGGACTTCACAAACTTATTTCACTAACCTATTTTTGGAAGCGGATTAAGTTAAATGACATGTTTAACCACAGAAATTTTAATATGTGTAGTCTTAATGCTTTTTGTAGTCAAAACCAAAAAAAAATCACAGGAACGGGTAACTAAAGCATAATTCTGTTTCTTTGACAGATATCTTGAGATCAGATCTTGAGAGATCAGAGTCTTTGGTAAATCATTAACGTGCTGGTTGTTTAATGCACTTCCATTAGCAATCAGACGTGCACAGTCCTTGACTCATATTAGAGAGGACCCTTGCATGGCATTGTAATTCTTCATTATTACAATACTATGTTGTATTACTCACATTATTAATGTCATATATATATGGTAAACAACAAGGTATATGTAAAGGTAGTATATAAAATGCAGTTAAATTATTTACTTTAGAAGTATGATGCATAGAACAATGCCAAATTATGTTTAATTTTTTTTTATGTTCGTCTTTATCGATTGATTCCAACTCGTAAAAGTTTAACATTTAAGTATTTTTAAGTAGTTACCTACAATATTGAAGAAATGACATTGATTCCTTAGCACAAAAGAAAACTAGAATAATTTTGACGTGTCTGCTAATTTCTCTGTAGCACAACGTTAGTGCAGTCTCCGAGCATGGAAATGATGTAGGTTCAGGTCCCGCCCAAAGTTGTTTTTTTTCTAGCAGTTACATTACTTATAGACTATGTGATAACTTTCTAGTTAATTATTTTAACTGCGTTTCCATCCCAAATGAGCCTGAAAGATATTATTTCTTGCCATCGGGCTGTCTCATGGCTTAATGTATTTGTATCTCTTTGTATCAAACATATTGTTATTATCGTAATTGAAGTTTCTTCTAACCCTTCTCCAAAAAAAAAGGAAAAATAAAGCCTGATTGTAGTCAACCCTTACGATGGCTATATCAATTTCTGTCACCGACAGTGCCCCAAACACCGGGGCAAGACCTCGGGCTCGCAATAATATTGATCGATAGCCCGCTCGCTCTCATAAATTACGCCCTCAATAGAGCATAGGTATGCCGGCCAGCCTAAGCTGACATGTTTATTGGAATTCGCAGTTTATGGACGGCGACTTAATTTTAGCTTTAGGATTTTCCCAGCATTCTTTTTTGTATAGTGACCCAGTATTAGATATTATTGTAACAATAATTATATAGATCTTGTTTAATAGCAAATATTGAACAAGTTGAAATTATTCCCTCGATGCGCACTATTTTTGACTCAACTTTTATATAGAAATAAATAACTTGGAGCAGATTATGATGCATTCACTACTCATAGTAAAAGTACTCTTTTAACAACTTTGAAACGCGGTGTACGCGCATATTTTTGTTTGACGTTTTGGTTACTTTGCTTCTATAAAACTAAATACCAAAAATAATTGTACCTCATTTTCAAGAAGTTTTATTGGAGAAGATTGCTAACATCATTGTCATCATCACAACATGCTTTAGACGTCTACTCATCATATTGAATAGGCCGCATTAAGGGATTTCTAATAGCAAAGGTTATATGCGGTCTGCATCCATTGTATCATTATAACAGACAAAAAAGTAAGTTTCCTAACCGAGTAATAAATAACGCTGTGACGGGTTCGATAGCGCCTTTTTTTTATTCTAGCCCACGTGATAGTGTCACTCGTCATATCTAGCGCGTTATCAACCGTATCAATTGAGTCACTTTACCCAGTAATTGTAACTGCCTCTCTAACTCTTTAAACTGAAACACAATAAGCAAACACTGCTATTTGGCGGACAAATAGATGAGAGTGAGGTGCCAATACAGAATTCCAGTTTTAAGGGTTAAAGATGCAATGAAATCACTGAGAAAATGTGAATTAGTATCTTCAGTTCACAAGGTGGGCGATACGCTAGTGATATCCTTGTGATGACACTAGCAAATTTAAGCTGCGGTTACAAATACAATCAAGCAGACCGGATGACCTATCTTGCAGTTACGTATCAGATTTTATGTTAATCATTATTATAAAATTAAGGCAGTAATAACAAAATTAAGATAAAGCGTAAATAGATAAAAACTAGCTGTGGTGTACCGGCAGATTAAAAAAGTACCTTTCTCTGTAATAGGTGTTTATGGAGGCGACTGAGGTACCGGAACCGATGGATGGCGGTATATCCACCCGAAATAGCTGTAAGCTATCAAATGCAATAAAGCGATAATACGTCGTAGCATTCCTGATGCGATAGGATCCACAATATCTACCCATTGCAGCAATTTTGGGCAAAGTTCCCCCATTATCGAGCATGCTTATATGCAACAGTGGTTACTACTCCCGATTTAATGATGATGATGATGATATAAAAATAAATAAATTTAAATCATAATATGATGAAATGTATAAGACAAAATAACAGATAAAATACCTATATGTCATAAACAATGTCAAAAATTTGAACTTGTAGCTGAACGTACAAGTGTTGCAAAATCACAACTATTTTACTATTACTGAAATTAATTACACATATACATACTTCAAGTCTATATTCTATTGGGGTAGGCAAAGACTCTCAATGGATTTCCAATTGCTATGATCTAGGTATACCTCTTTCACTACTACTCAAGTCCTTTTATACACGCTTGTTTATTTTGGTTACCCTTGACCAGGCCTTTTTGAATACCTCTTCTACCTAGTAACGGTATATTTGGCTAGGTCACCCTATACTTACTCTTCAATTCACTTCAGCTCTATAAGTTTCTACAGTCATTCTACTTTCCACATGTCCGCACCATCTTAATAATAATTTCTCTAGTATTATTACATTATTTTTCACACCACATCGCTCTCTCATCACTATAATTCTTTTTTATTAATTTAAATAAAACGCTTAAAACTAGCGTCTTTAAGCAAACACCCTTCAATTGTTAAAATTTGGAAGTCTGCAACTCTTATAATACAAATGTATTTCCTCCCAAGAAATGCCGAGCGCTCGTGTGGCCGCTGGCAGTTACCATCTACTGTGAAAATGACGTCACCGATTTAAATATGCGAGTCTTTGCACAAAATTGTATGCATTGAATGCAAACAATATGAGGAAGCAGTACTGACGGAATTTCACAATTGGTCTAACCATCATTGTCATATTTACGGGTCCGGTGGTGCAGATGATAGAGATGCAACATGGGTCGTGGCTTATCTATATCTCCAACCAGGATAAATATTTGTATGATAATTATTTGTGTTTAGTCTGTATTTATTGTCTGGGTCTCAGATATCTGATGTCCGTAACACAGGTGCTTTAAGCGTCTAAAACTCAGGTCGAATTTTAGCTACTAAACAGGTTTTCTCAAGAAATAAAAACAAAGAGTAGTTTAGCAATAGTAAAGCTGCTGCCAATCCTTAGTCAGTTGTACTTAAGGTTTGCTGTTTTAGATAGATCAAAATACCGCCATCTGTCAGGTATTGTACCACAGTTACTTCTTACAGCACATTATACTTAGCAAAACCTTCATTAAAACGTTTGAATTTTTCAGTTTTTATTGTTAAGTTGTCCAGAATTGTCAATTAACGCGGCGTTTCCGTCAATACAGTTTCGACTCATGACGATATTTCTTACATATTTTATCAGCTCTTACTTCGTGTTTCACCTAAAAATCCAGGCAATAATAACAAAAAGTCATATCAAAACAAATTACTGATTCTTATCATATGAGCCAAAGGAAGTTTACTATTAGACATGGACCTCCCTTTCCCTAAAGAAGGAGAATTTTGCCTATAACTGTCGTGCTGGGCAAGCGTGTTGGCGATAGCAGACCGTAGCTTTCGTGACAGGGATGCATACCTAACCTGTACATTTGAGCAAAACTGTTTCGGATGGATATACCGTCATTTGTCGGTTCTGGTACCTTAGTCGTCTCGTACAGCACTTAGTACAAAGGGAGGTACTCTACTCGGCCGGTACTATGCGGCAATATCGATATTTATATCAAGATCTATTATTAACATCATGACACTTACACCCGAGCAAGACCCCAGCAGCCCCTAATAATATCGAACCGAAGCTCGCGCGCTCTTATAAATTACGCCTGCAATCGAGCAAAGGTATTGCCATCCTAACCTGACATATTTATTGGAAATAACATTTTATGTATGGCAACTTTATTTTAAGTATTGGAGGATTTGTCAAATTCAAAAATGAATTCGTGTACTAGAAATACATATTAATAAAAAAAAAATATTTTCAAATCCAGATTTTTAACATTTGCTTGAGATAATTGTTAAGATATGTGTGTCTGTGTGGAATATGTGTGTGTGTGTATCTACTGTTTTATATAGTGTCTGTATATAAAACAATGAGTTTTTAACACCTTAAAGTTACTCTGGGTTATTGTGAATAGATATTGTTGTTGTGTTGTTGAAATGTTGTTGTTGTTGTGAATAGATGTTTTTTTCATATATGATTTCCTGTTTCGGCAGCACATACATTTGAAACATTGCTGCTCAAATACTCGGAGTGGGGATGGGCAGCAGCATTCCCGTCGCGACAGCTGCGCTTTGCGATTGCCAATACGCTTTGCAAAATTTCTCCTTTTTTGGGGAGGCCTATGTCCAGCAGTGGATTTCCATAGTCTAGTATGATGATGATGATATAACTAAGTCAAAAATAAACCTACAGACCGCGTGATAGTAAACGTCACCGCAGCCTATAGACACTTGTTATATCACAAGCACGTTGGCAACCTTGTGACTTAAATATTACCTTAAAATAACCAATAATTTTACTACCTCTCTCACGCTTCACACCGGAATACTGCAATGCGAACACCACTGTTTGGCGGTAGCAATATGTGAGAGTAAAGTTCATTTGGATAAGCTGGACTGGGAAAGATAAATATAACTAGAGCTACCTCTAGTAATATCTCTCTTTCTAACTGCCAAAAGCTAAATGAAAAAAATTGAGTCATCGTCACCGTGTCCACTTATGTACAATGCGGTCGGGAGACCTTGTAGTTTAATTTTAGGCTTAGTTTTCTCTTAACTGCGCTGGCGTAGTGGCTATTGTGAAACGTAGCTTCAGTTCTGGCTTACTGGTATCCACTGCGGCATATGATTGTCGATTCTGGTAACGCAGTGGCCTTTTTGATACTTCCTACAGAAAATATTTAGAGGTAACTCTAAACCTTGAGTATTTTTTATGTTAAAACAACGTAACGGTAAGATTATGTTACAATTATAATAACAAAAAAAATATATACTATAGATAATAAATAAACAATGATTATAATAATTATTATAACTACATAACAAATATAAAGAGTGGAAATGAATGAAAGTCTTAGGATAGGACGACGGACGGACCTAAGCGAACATACACACACACAGCACAGCTCGCATTCGCACAGCGATTTCTAAATTTTACATTACCATTTATTTATAATAAAATTAACCAAGAAATAGAAATTCATGACATGAATAAATACACTTGCAAAACAACAGTAAGGGAATGGCTTTTGACGTTGGACTACAACAAGACAGAGGAATTGCTAACAATATTATGCTAGACTGGACTATATTCATTGTTACTATTATTGTTTGTGTATACTGTATATACACAGTATAGCTTCATATTCTGTGTATTTATATAATGTGTGCGTAAATAATGTGTTGCATTAACAAGCTTTGTATTACACTAGACCATATAGACACACATCCACACCTACATGCACACTAGATCATAGGTGCCTATAAGAACAGACTGGACCTAGTATCAAATTAGGTACCTAAGTATCAAAATGTATTTTAGTTTAAGTTACCTTTTGTTGTTGAATAAAGTTATTATTATTATTATTATTATACCCTAATCAGGTCGAAGAGGTATCAAAGAACGGACAAGTCAGAAGTACTAATAAACGAGCGAGTATAAAAGGACTTGTAAGAAACGAGAGTAGGTATACCAAGATCATAGCAAGTGGAGATCTATAGTCTCTGCCAACACCGATGGGACACAGGCGTGATGTATTTTTATATGTATATATGTATTACATATATGTATTACATAACGCAATACCGAATGGTCTAGTGGCATATTTTTAGATTTTTGCAATACATAGTATATTGATCATGATAGCTCTGGAATTATTTTCTCTTTATTTAAATATAAAATAATGTTTTCCGTTCTTTGTCCGGGATGAACCAATATAAAACATATGCTGTTTCATCCAACTTGAGATAGGACAGTTTATATCTAAATTCATAGTCGCAATATTGTTTTCATAAAGAAAATACGTAGTTAAGACAGACGTTTGTCGGGTTTGCTAGATTTGTTTATATTCAATGAAACATAAATTAGAAATTAAATTGAATTAATTAATATCGAATTAATCAACACCAATAAACTTTTATGTACATAAATGAAATAAAAATCGTCTAAATAAATACATTGTGGAAATACTGGTAAATGTTTTTCTATTAGAATTCTTGTTATTCAAATGTAAGGCTTTGTATCATATTATTTTAAAATTTAAAACTATTATTAAGTTTTTACTATTTAGCAAATGATCTTATCACAAGCTGGTATATGAATGTTATGAATACCACCGAAGGACAATAAGTATGTTTGATCTAGAGATAAGAAAAATTTCGGAGAAATGCGATATGAAAGGAAGTTAGAAGAGAAAACATAAAATAATACAAGCAATACTTTTAATATACACACACAGTATCAACTAGTTCGTTTTATCTTTTCCATCCATACTAGCCGTTTCAATCCATATTATTCCCGCTTAATCCATCGAACCAATTTATATGAAATATGGTATGAAGATCCGGGTAGGATATCAGGTAATATCAGGGTAGGTTACAGAATAGTTCCCGGAAATCAGCCCTCAGGGCGATGAAATGGTGGATGGAATTTTGCATGGAACTATGTCATTTATAAATCAAAAGTGTGAAAATGATGTGAAAACCATTCATAACTCGTTAATTCAGCGTTTTTAGAAGAGTTCATTTAAAACGTTGGTACTAAAATTGTTATCAGCGTTAACAAAGTTACGAACAACAGTTAATTTTTATAATAAATCAACCTACCGGTGGTTGATTTATTCCTTTATGAAGCATCGGTGCCAGTACCTGATAGGGAAAGTGAGAGCGAGAGACAGAGATGAGTCGCTTACATGTGTGCCTGTGGACTAGGTTTAGGGACATTGGTATGCCCTGCCGCATGTGCTTAACCTGCCGTTAGACCTCGAAAGCGCGTCAAGGTACCGTAAGGAACTAAAGCTATCATCGTGTTGTTGGTGATGGGTCAATGCTATAAACAAAACAAATACATCAACATAATGCTCTTTTCTATGCATTTAAAGTAAATAAGTAAACATTTCCTTTTTTAAAGTGTATAATTGTACAAATAAAATACAGGTCGTTGTGTATACATAGAAAATTTTTAAAAAATATATATCTCGTATATTCGTCGCAATATTCCCACCTAAGCTCTGTAAAGTCTAATATTGGAAATATCACTGACCCAACATGTTGTTAAAACGGTTAGTACAAATTGATTTAAAACTATTGGAATCCGTGAAAAGTTCGATTAAAAACTCGATTGAAAAAATAATTCAATATTTTTTCAATCGAGTTTTTAGTAATAATAAAACTGGTTTTTATGCGGAGAAAAAATCTGTGGAAAATTGTGATTTTATTAAAATAAAGTACAAAACTCTTGCGTCTTACTTCCATTGTATAGGCCAGCTATAGGATAGATCGGAGAAGAATATCTGACATCTGCAGGTGTTAAGTAATCTGCACAGCTGGCATCAAGTGAGGAATGACTCGAGGGGGGAGAGTTGCTGCTTAAGGGAGGAAAGGAACAAAGACGAATAGAAAGCATTTGTCGAGTATCAAACCTTGCGCGCGATTGTATCGTTCCGCGAGAATCTTCCACGAATCAGTCATTAAAACCGTGAGGTTGGTATGCCAATAGGATGGTGATCGGTTGTTTGAAATGGGCTTCTTAATTTTTTTTTTAGTTTATTTGACACAGATAGAAATATGTGAGAGTGCATTACCAATGCAGATGACCTTTTGTATGAGGTCCACTTTATGTAAGTAATAAAAAAACATCAATTTTTAATAAGATCAGTCGCATGTTGTCTTTCAACGTTAATATTATAAATCAATCATTTTAGATTTTGCTCAGTTTAACGTAATAGACGTAATTCTGATTGATCAGAATAATATTGCTAGTTTCCCGCAACTCACTAATACGTATATGTTACATAACGAATTCTACGGTTGTGGCCGAATAAGTGGGAGTAAGCCAATGGCCGACATATGCCAGCCAACCCTTTCCTGAATTCCGATGCAATTTTCGGGAGCGGCAAGGTTATGAGCACGAACCGTGAGCTACATTCCGCTTTGAAATATTTTATGTGAAGCTACGTCCTAGATTGTTGAGAGCTAGAAACGAGAGCAGAGTTCTTTTGACTTTACCTTGAACACTTGTATAAAATGTTGTGTGTTAATAGTCAAACAACAAAAAAACATCCATACATTCTTACAAAATTGCGCATTCATAATATTAAGGGAACTGATAGTTCTAACACTTTCGTTATGATATTTACACAGCAGCGCCCTGTAGTTTCAGCCGCGTTAAATTGTATACGTATAGCCTTTCTCGACAAATGAACTATCCGACACTGAAATAATTTTTATGATATTAATATTTATTTAATGAGATTAGTACGTTCAAATAAACTAACTCTTCAGCTTAATAATATTAGTATAGATATAAGTACTGTAGATACGCCTTGCAGGTTAGTTAGTCATAACTTTGAAAATAAATATATATACATAACGGTTTATAAAAATGGATCCCTATTTGCCTTGGTCGCGGCATCACGCATAAACTACTTACTGTACTGAATTTATTAATTCTTCTTTTGATTTATTCGTTATTATTTAAAAAAACAAGTGATGCTGATTATATTGTGTTTAATTGTTACATAAATAAACATTCAAGATTTACAAAAGTATAATTAATTAATTACTTTATGTGTGTTATAAGACGTTGCTTCGTATCACGGAATGTACTCTGTAGGTTTGGAATTATTTGCAAGTGAATATTTTGGGCATCGATTCCTTTTGCTAACGAATCTATTGCTATATTATTCAGACATCAATCGAGCGCCGCCGGAGGAAGGGGTGACGTTGCTCATTTATGAGCAACTCAGAGCCCGATTTCACCTGCGTGCCCCACAGCGGCGAACGTTTATCTGCGGTCCTTCTCCGCAAGGCTCGCAGGGTCTGAGCGAGATCGATGGCGATCACCCAAGGGCGCCTCTGAGGCACTGAGAAGAGGTCTGAATTAGCCCGGCCGCACTAAAGCGTTGTAGCTTGATACCTCCACACGTTTATGGGAAAAGGATCTGGCATACAGACAAAGAGACGGACAAGAAAATAATCATATAAGTTTTCCGTTTTTTCCCTTTTCAGGCACGGAAAGAAGGAAGGAAGGCAACCTTTATTCAACAAACGAGTAGACTACGCGTACGAAATTACGGGTAAAAATAGTCCATTGTAATAATTCAAAGGTGTTTGATTTTACCAGGTCAACAAACAAGCATACAGCCCGCGTGATAGTAAGAGTCTCTTCAGCCTAAGAGTCTCAGCTAAAGACGCTCGTTACATCACAATGATATCACTAGCGCGTTGCAACACTTGCAACTTGAAGATATTATAACACATTACTCAATAATTTCAATGCTACTCGGCGGTAGAAAAAGGTAAGAGTGGAGTACTAATGCAGACAACCTTTGTAAAAGGTCTACCTTCTGTATTTATTTAGATATAACGTATATTTATTCCATAAATTAAATCTTAACCATAGAGAAAGACTAAGGCCACTTTCAATGTATGATACCCAAACGGTACCACAAGTCAAATATGTCTATCATGACCCTTTTTTTTAGGAAAGCGTGTAGGTATCAACCTAAAATCTATATTATATTTATACAAATACTCAGATCTACCGTTCCTTGAAGGTGTATTTTTTTTCTAAAGCAACGCAATTAAAAGATACAGCCGTCTTTGTCCGAAATTTTTTGACACTTACAAAGGAATCAATACCTACAGGGTATTAAAAACTTAGTATATATATTTTAGTTACATCATATAATAAAAATATTTTTAAATAATTTTACCCTTTCCTCATGCTCGCACTTGGCTGGTTTTTGTTCGCAACGATCCTAATACTAGTTGACTCAAACGTCAATTTCAGCGACACCTGGGGACAATGGGATTTATCCCTATATATCATATTATAATGTTATATAAATGTGTATATCATATTATAATGTTATATAAATGTATATATCATATTATAATGT
>JACJUM010001610.1:15860323-15907837 GCA_020976665.1 Heortia vitessoides | reverse complement strand
ATATCATATTATAATGTTATATAAATGTATATATCATATTATAATGTAGGGCTTTCTGCATAATTATACCTTCAATTATTTTGTCTATTCTTACGTAGACTTATCGCTTGTATCTTAGTTGAATTATTTATCATAGAAATAAAAATTCCTCCTAAACCTATACCTTTGATAAAGTCGCAAAGAGCTATTGACAGGGATAAAAATGGCAAGAGCAAGTCGAGTTAAAAAGCGCTCGCAAAATCTAGTCTTATATTTATATTATTATGCTGATCTAGTATTAAATATGCATCTCTGCACCTCGAGCTAACGCTTCCTACATTATTCTTATATTCCTTCGATTCTCCGTAGAGGCGATCAACCGTACAATTTTCAATCCAAGATTTTCATTAGTTTTACATACATCGCATATTAGAAGACGGTGCTATATCAACAGTTTAAGTCTACAAGGTGAAATGGGCAAGATGTGTTATTGCAAATTTAAAAACTACTACCTATTTCTAAATTTTTGAACACCAGTAGAGTTAATCAGATGTTCAATTTTTAACCCAAGATTTGTTTTACAAAAGGTTTTAAAGTCTACAAGGTGAAATAGAGAAGATGTCCGATTGCAAATTTGAGCTCGTAATGCTGCAGTAAATTTTAGTACTCGATAAATGGTGGATAAGTTTGCAACTTTTATATAAAAGTGAACGTAAAAGTCTAATGTATGAGATAAAATATATGAGCCCATTTTTGCAAACAGCGCAATAATTCTTTTTTATGTAAAAGATTTATAACGCAAGCGTTTGTTTTTATTCAATTATTTAGTTAAGTTGTCTATTAGGTATTCCTAGCAGAAAAAACAACATGGTTATGAAATATATGTATGACATAATTTTTTATATAAAATTAGTGTAAGAGTAACATTTTCTTTTTGTTGCTTTCTTCTGTTTCTTTAACTTTTATAATTTTTTTATACTGAAAAGGCAGCAAGTGGTATTTTCCTAATATACATGTGTATTAGAGAAATACCATTCATATTATATTAAAAAACAAAATACGTTTTTTGTACACATTTCCTTATTTGAAATTTCTTGAAATTGTTTTAACTATCCTTGAACTTTGTAGTTGCTATTTTTACAATATCTAACTGTCTTCCTCACTTTTACGTGATATATTAAATAGATAAAGATATATGATAGCTATTGTTTATTGAGTATATTAATAAATAAATTTAGGTTTGGGTTATGCTATCGGCTATTTAAATGCTTTTGTGCTATTTATTTTCATGATTTAGTACCGGGCAAATTAACCTTACAGCATGCTTTATTCAGTGTTGTTTTTATACAAACTTTGCATGTATTATGACTTTTAATGAACAAGCTTTAAACAAATTTTCATTCAAATAACTTCAAAAACAGCAAAATTTCATTCTAACGTTGTACCCCGTTTTACTCCATTAGGGGGTGAATTTTCAAAAATCCTTTCTTAGAGCTCACCTTCTTTATAAAAAGAAATCCTGTGTAAAATTTCAAATCATTGTAGTATAGACCCTGCATTGATATTTCAGTCAGTAATTCAATCAATCAACTTCTTTTTTTATATATATATATATATATATATATATATATATATCATCCATTGACTCCATAGTGAATCGCTTAAAGCACTTGTGTTGTGGACACTAGACAACTGAACTGAACTGGAAAAGTCACTTTATTTCAATATAGTACCTACGTATTCAAATAACAGTAGGCTACTGAAGCCCCATTAATAATGTGCTGACTGCCCAAAACACTGTCATAACACAAACAACAATAAACACAGGGCAGTTTAGGATTTACACAAACTTGAGCGCGCATTTAATTTTCAGCAGTATTTCTGAAATGTTCCAACCGCTCATATTTCGAGCGCATATTTTATGGGGTCTCGCGGTTAGGCGTAAGTCGTAACGTTTATCCCTAAGTGTACAGGTACGTCAAGGGTCGAGGTGAGTCGATTTAGCAAGATTTAAGGGCAGGAAATAATAAACGGTGAAACTAACTGATTTCAAGTGTCTCAAGATGAGATATTTCATGTCCAAATACAAATACTCCGAGTCTTCATGAACGGAATATACGTTACCAAACAATGCTTAAAAATATAAATCGTCATATGAGCTATGGAAAGTCAGGATATTTGCCCATTATTGCCGCGTTGGTCTGGCGTGGTGGCTTCTGCATCGCGCAACTTCGCGACGAGGATGCTGATGTCTTTACCATATAGATATACCGCAATCTATCGGTTTCGGTACCTCAGTTGCCTCTGGACGACTATTCTGCTTTCCTGGTACCTTACGGCATAATATATGTAATTCATAATCTTTCTTCTTGCTTCTTTCTAGGACAGTACCTCTCACTGCAGTAAGTGCCGTAAGAGGCAACTAAAGTACCAGAACCGACAGATGGCGGTATATCCATCCGAAAGAGTGCAGCTTAAATGCACAGTGCGGTGATGGGCAGCAGCGTCCTCATTGCAAAGCTACGCTCTGCAATTGCCAAGACGCTTGCCCAATACAGCAATTATGGCAAAATTCTCTCTTTCTGTGGGAAGTCTGTGTTGTTATATATACCTTACCATAGCAGCTTCTATTGAATAAACATATAATTTGAAATAATAAATATTGTTATTTAAAAGCCCTTTTCTGACTAAACGAGGTAGACATCTAAAAAACGTCGTTTACATTAGTACCTCACTTTCACCTATTTCTACCGCCAAACGGCAGTGTTTGCATTGCTGTGTTCCGGTTTTAAGGTTGAGGGAGACTGTGAAAGTACTGGGTAGTGTGACATATATTCTAATTAAAAATATCTTCAAGTCACGAAGTTGGCAACGTACTAGTGATGGATCAACTTACTAGTTATTTATCACACGGATTGTATGCTTGTTTGTCATTGGTCTAATATTAAAAAAGTTATGACTCTCTTATTGAATTTTTAGCGTAATAGTGTAAGCGTATCTATTGTTATGAAATCTTACTTTACTGCGGCATTATTCGGTTAAACATTCACAATGATGGTACAATAAATAATTTTGAATATGAAATTGAAGCAAGCCCCTTTATTGCCTGAACCTGTATAACTTTTTACCAATAATACAAATTCTACGATCGCAACCAACGCTATAAAACCACTCTGATAGCTTGTGAATTATTTATAGTAATTTAACCGTTCTAGAAACACGTAAATTGCCTAAAATTATCCTAGCGTGTAGTTTATCAAAGGCTTTAATGGCCAATTTGGAATACTTAATAATGGTACAGTGGGGTTGGGTACCAAATTTAATGCAGTTTGTGATACGTATGTTTTCAAAGGTTTTGCTATGAATCTAAATCAAATGTAATACATCCTAATTTTTCCCTTACTACTAGGGCAAAAACAATCATATGGTTCGTTTTAAACGCCACCATAGTTGTGAGGTACCAGCAAAGAATAATAGTCCCTCCTTCTGTATTAGACTGTCGAAAGAGGCGACAAAACTGCGCAATGCGATTGTCAACACGCTTGCCCACCGCGGCAATTATGGGTAATACTCAATTTTTTAGAGAGGCCTATGTCCAACAGCGGATTTTTATTAGCTTATATGATGATCAAGATGATGATAATAGGTTTAAGGATAAAACTAGTGATTCATCAACACTGTGATCTGAGAATATTATCTCACATTTATTATCATCATTATGATAGCAGCCGTGGAGCTGCTGGACTGGCTGCTGGTCCACGGGCGGTTCTGGGCGGTTGGCCTTACTCTTATATTAGGCTCCAGTTCCTGTAAAAAACACATAA
Organism: Heortia vitessoides; assembly: GCA_020976665.1. Lineage (NCBI taxonomy): Eukaryota > Metazoa > Arthropoda > Insecta > Lepidoptera > Crambidae > Heortia > Heortia vitessoides. Next base: position 15,904,034 of record JACJUM010001610.1, on the reverse strand, counting down.
ACCCTTATATTTGCTGTTTGATTCCCAAAGAAATGCAGGAAATCTTCAGATGCATCGGTATCGTGTCCTATATGCTGTTAGCTCAAGACAGTCAGCTTGCGTCTGGTGGTTGAATTTAACTATATTTGTAATCCCCTTGATTTTGTATTGTACCTACCCATAACAACTATAGTGTCAGATCAACGTGTGAAATGTTTTTGTGTATTAAATAGTTTGCCTCAGGTCTATATCTTCTTAAAGTTGATGTATGATTTCATAACCAGACCTGATTTTTGCGTTTTTAACGTTGCATTTGCATCCACAGTTTAAAAAACATGGTTGCATTTACGGTTTAAAAAAAAATCTTACACAGTAAGCTTATTTCGAAAACAGATTATAGCAATTAGAACATCTTTAATCGAATAACTTTCCGTAAATGTTCATTTAAATTCCTAAAAAGTTTAACTGGCATTGTATTACCTTTACAGGTCTGTAGCTAGACTTAAATTTAGGTAAATAACAGCGACCGTCAATAACAGATTGCCCATTCAACACGCTATTCTAAGACACGATGCAATCTGACGAAATAATGGACTCTGTCTTCGACACACGCAAGTCGCTTGTATATTATTGAGTCAGGCTGTTAAGTCAACTATTTCAGGTCGTAGGTTTACTATTTGTATAATATTTATTTTACATTATAAACTACTAGTTAACTAACGGAAAAGATAACTTTTGAAAAAATATTTTTTTGAATAAATAATAAAGTGTTGTGTTAAAAATTTCGACTAGCAAAGACCACTACTAGTAACAACTATGACATGACCAAAAAAGTGATTAGACCTGTAAAATAATACGACTTTGAGTCCTTCCTACATATACTCTATTTTAGTTGAGCAGTATATAGGCAGAGGAATATAGCAAACTTCATTAATAAAATATTTTTTGTAGAATTAATAGACTTTCAAGTATTTAACTTCCAAGAAATCTAATATAACTTCATCAATTTCCCGACTGAGTCGGGTGCAGAGTAAAAAATTAACGAGTTCACGAGTTGGCCATCTGGAGGATAATGAGCTAATTATGTGCGGAATTCTTACTTCTGGACAAAACCTGAAATTGGTGCATTGCAGTGTTTTCTTTATTTCTTTAAAGAAATATGTTTGTCAAGTCATCATTTTGATATTTAACAAAATAAATCAGTTACTCTATCATCATCTTATCAGCCGTGCGTAACCCTCCGCAAGACAGGGGGAATTGGCTCATGATTTCCGCGCTGGGCAAACGTGGTGGTAACCGCAGAGCGTAGTTTTGCGATAGGAGTTCTGCTGCACATCCCTGCCCTGTTTCGGATGGACATACCGCATCTTTCAGTTCTAGAACCTCAGTTGCTTCTTACGACATTTAGTGCACGGGAAGATATTATTATCTGCTGAGGTACTTTACACTACTAATTTTGGAGTTAGGTTTATTATTTAGACTTAATATGTTCTATTCCTATATAAGACAAAGATAATTTCAGATTTTCTTTGGTTTTCTACCTTACGTCGGTGAAAAAAACACTAAAAAAGATAACTGTACAATGTTATCAGTTAGATTTTTCAATCTTGATAAATAAATATATATATCTCATGATTTGCACCTACGAGATAAGACTTAGAGCAAGAATGCGTACCATTGTACGCGACCATCAGACCTTGAACAAACACATCATATATTTGTCCTAGTTGGGGATCAAACCAACAACCCTAGGTGCACAAGATAAAATTACTACCAGATGTATCAGGCACGTGAAATAAAAGAGAACACTTCATAAATAGTTGTAATGTAACTTTATTTCTATTACTATATTTACAAAATTTTTAATTTTATAAGTAGTACATACTATGCATTTATTGCGTTTATTTATACAAATATCTATGTCACGTTTATCTATTTTGTATATATATTCTGCACCACTATATATAAATATATATTATATTTCGTGTAATGGTTGACTGGGAGATAATGCCATCTGGCATTAAGTTAAATAAATCAAAAATAAATAAAAAAATACTATACTCATATTCCAAAGTGATGCTGATAGCTAGCAGCAAATAAATACCAGCCAGATTAAAATAGGCTTACAAGCAAAGAGGTGTAAGGTCATAATTTTTTTGGAAAAAAAATCATTGTCTAACAAATCCGCAGAGAAGACGCTAAAAAATATATCACAGGAAATGAGCGGTGTCCCGATGACGTAACAAACAGGAGATGGACGGACAAAGACGGGGCAAATAATGAGTTGAAGAGTGGGGCTGTTTTTAATGAGTCATGAACGAACATTCGTCTACTGACATTGCTTTTTATTTCTGACTAGCTTAATGTGGATCTGGATTTATTATTTTAACTTCCTTTGGCAGTAACATTTACTTGTTATAAATATTACTAGTTTTATCTTCTAGAAAGACAATTGCATAATTTAATAAATTGCAAAGATCGCAAAAGATTAATAACATGTAATAATGACATAAACCGCTGTTGAAAGACATTAAACAGTTGTTTCATTAGTATTCGTAAATACCTAAATTTTAGACCATAAGATATTTTCGATGCGTTGACGTCATATAATAAAACTACCCTTTAATGGCTTTAAAACGGCGGTTTTATTGCGTGATCTACTTGACCTATTCTATGACCTATCATATGTATGACCTATCTAGTAAACCGCCTTTGAAAACCGTTATGCTATATTTCTTATAGTTACAAGGAATGAAGAAGGGCAATATTTGATAATATAAAAAACAATTATGACCTGTGTTAAGGTGATCACTAAAATGTTTGTTTTTATTCGTGCGATTGTGGTGTGGTGGTAGAGGTCATCTGGTGATTATTATATTAGCTTACGTACGTCACGTCCTGCGTGACGTATCCGACCCTTACCTGAAACCGGAAACATCGGTGCAAGGCTATTTAAAACTGCATTACATTAGATATGTCCAATGTGCCATATCTGCCATGACAGGTGGCTTTGAAGAATGGTCTCTAATGGGCCTCATGACCTTACTCGTGGTAGCTAAGAGCTCTTTCCTTGAACAAATCAGGAATGAGGAGATCCGTAAACGAGTCAAAGTTACCGACGCATTACCACAGATTTAAAACTAACCGGCCTAAATAATATTTATTTACATAGAATATGGTATTAAAGAAAATACACAGTCAACTGAGAACACATGTTTTGTCATTATATAATATTATAATTTCTAATTAATGATAAAACTAACAATCATTTTACAGTTTTTGTAATTGTATTGTATCAAAAACATATTTTGCACAAATTTGTTTTGAAGATTAAGTTGTTTCATTTCTATTTGTATTTTATTACACAGTAGCTATGCCCGCAACTTTGTCCACTTGGAATAGTGACTTTGCGGGGTATAGTAGCCTTTCTCTATAAATGGACTTTACAACAATGAAAGTATTTTTCAAATTGGACCAGCGACTCTTGAAATTAGCGAGTTTAAAACAAACAAAGAAACTCTTCAGCTTTGAAATGTTAGTATACATTTTTGTATGCTTAATAAACTTTAATCTAAATAAGTAATTAAAGTACTAAGATTTCATCTATCAGGGTTCCTTTTTAGTTCCTGCATTGACTGCAGTAGCTTGCATGACTTATTTAGTCGGATTCCACAATAGCTTTAATTCATTTTTATGCAATTTATGTCGATGATTATAATTTAACATTCAATGTAATGATAAATCTTACAATTTAACTTTTTGTATGATGTATTCTAAACCAGAAGCGATAAACTAGCGGACGGCAATTTAACGCTCCTACATATTAACTATTTGATGATCACTCAAAGTCATTAACGTCCATTTTGATTGTGTTTTACGACATTACATACTTGAAGGACAAATGTATCCAATCGCAACCCTATTTATCTAGAAATAGAGTCCTTAATTTTGATAGCTGGATGCAGAGGCGTCTGAAAATTAAACGGCATTGAGTGAATGGGTTGTATGAATCTGACCCAGTTAGGAATAAACGCTGTATTGTGTTGGCCTATTAGAAGTATTAGTGGGAGGATGTAAATAGTGTACATTGTTGTTGATGTAAAGTTTGATAAAAATACATTCATAGGGAAGTTCTCACAATTGAAGATAGAGTAGTCGCTAAAACACTTTTTTTTTTTTTAATAATAAATTCCCACAACATCTGATACATTGACCTGACTCCGTGGTAAGTCGCTTAAAGCACTTGTGTTACGAATGCCAGACAACAGAGGAATCACAAATATACTACTTAAATACATATATTTTACACCCATACACAGAGCAAACACAAATATCATCATATAAATATTTGCTCTGGGTGGGAATCGAACCCACGACCCCTGGTGCACAAGACAAGATCACTACCATCTGCGCCATCGGGCCCATCAAACTTTAATAGTTCTTTGAATTCATGCAAGAAATTGCTATAACATCTCTTAACATAAAGTAGACCTCATACAAAAGGCAATAAATGCATTGGCATCTCACTCATCTATTTCTACAGCTAAATAGTAGTGTTTGCATTGCTGTGTTCCAGACTGAAGGGTAAGAGAGGCAGTGAAATTACTGGGTAATGTGGTATAATATATTTAAGTTACAAGGCTGGCAACACGCTACTGATGTTACGAGCGTTCTGAAACGTTCGATTGAATCGTATAATGTTGATAAAATTTAAGGAAAAAACCTAATTAGTTAATTTTAATTTTAACAGCATTCCAACAACGGTAAAAAATTAATTTTATTAATGTTGTTTTGTCTTGATAATTAGCTTCTTTATAAATGGAGTTGATGATTAGTTAAATTTTTTCGTTAATTATTTAAACTTGAAAATGCCTTTCTATGTTGGCTATAAATATATGGTAAAAAAGGACTGGTTTATGAACCAAGGCAGTCCTATAAAATGTACCAGGTAAAATTTATAATAATTATAAGAGATGTAAACAAGATTAAATCTTTTCTATTTGCACTTAATCTTAAGTATGGAATTCATATTTGACGGGCCTGATGGCGCAGACGGTAGTGATCCTATTTTGCGTCAAGGGTCATGGGTTCGATTCCACCCAGAGCAAACACTTATATTATTATATTTGCATTTGTTCTGTGTCTGGGTGTTAAATATATGTATTTATGTAGTATATTTGTGATTCTTTTGTAATCTAACGTCCATAACAAAAGAGTATAAGATGTTGTGGGAATTTATTGTTATTATCACATTCTTTTTTACATTGTTATCATATCATTTATAATTATTGATACGATAATCGATACAGAAAACTGACCGCAAAGATCACAAATATCATTCTTCAATACACATTTAACACCCAGAACGGAACAAATTCAAATTTCTATCGTATAAATGATTCTCCTGGGTGGAAATTGAACCCACAACCTAAGGCGCACAGGTTCGTTACCAACTACATAAATATAATCTTATCTAGAGTAAAAAACATTGAATGCGAAATACATTAGATATATATCAAACAGACGTCGTCTGCATTGGTACTTCACTTTCACCTTTTTCTATCGCCAATAAGTAGTGTTTGCATTGCTATGTTCCGGATGAAAGAGGTACTGAAATTACTGGGTTATGTTGACAAAATATCTTCAAGTCACAAAGTTAGTAACGCTAGTGATATCCATTTGATTGCAAACGTCTGTAGGCTGCGGTGACGTTCATTATAACGCAGACTGTATGCTTATCGACCTGCTATAATAAAAAAAAGAATCATACTTATCTACCTAAAGACAACGTTTTCGGGCAGAATTCAAAAGAGCCCTCACTTTTACGACAGCTAAGAAGTATTCGTTTACAAGACAAAGTTAATGATAACAATTTTTACATCCCGCCCTCTCCTGCCCTTGATGGCTTTTTCGGATGAGTTTTTGCTTCCCATTGTGACTTGATGAATGAATAGTCTGTTTTAGTTTGTTTTTTTGCATTTCTTTTATTTGTTAATTGACCGCCCTCGGTCGAATGGTAATTAACTTTTATATCTTCGTAACTTGTAACGTAGTCTAATTTGTGTTTCAATTTGCAGCACAGTAATTGCTCTAAGAGAATAATAAGAAGTTAAATTGCTAGATGGTTTTTACAGATAATCTGGGATTTTTCAGTCACGAAGTTTATTGAACCTAGACTATATTTAATGTTAGTTATAATTATTATTGTTTTGGTAAGTGTAAGTATTATTTTTTTAAATTTGTATTGATAAATGTAATTTTTCATCAGGTCTCAGGTATCAAGTACAACTGACAAAGCTGTTTACCATTCAGGTTTTGAAATGTATATAACCATAAAACCAATGCACATAACCAATAATTTGCTTTGAGGTACCGGCAGGGTAGAAAAGTACCTCCAACTGCACTAGGTGTCGTAAGAGACGACTATGATACCAGAACCGACAGATGGCGGTATATCCATCCCGAACAGTACAGCTCAAATGCACAGGGTGCAGGTGGGTATATCAGCATCCCCGTCGCGAAAGCTGCGCTCTGCGATTGCAGCACGCTTGCCCAGCGCGGCATTTAAAAAGACCTCTTATTTGGAGAGGCCTTTGTCTCGCAGTGTACTTTCAATGGCTGATACGATGATGATGAACCAATGAAATAAGTAAGTAACTATTTATTTTTATCGATTACTTTAAACTAGCAAATGAATGACATTTTTGTCTGGCAAGAATTTCTAAGTTAATGAACCGATTTTAATTAATGTTTGCTAACTTTATATAGTTTAATCGAACTTGAAAGATAGGATAGTTTATAAAATATATCAATTTACAGTCGCAATATTGTTTTAAGAAAAAATTATAGAGTTAAATAAGAAAGAAGGTTAAATAAGACATGTTAACCTCTATCGGGTCAATAAAATATATTTTACTAGCTGTGCCCGCGACTTCGCCCTTAACTTAAATAAACTTTGAATGTCATGTTTATTTATATCGAATGAATGGCCTGAAAAATAAGTTTCATGTTTCTAGCTCTAAAAATAGTGATACTTCCATACAACTTCTCATTCCCCTTTTTGACCCCTTACAACCCTTATTTCGAATTAAAAAAACGACTATGTCCTTAATCAGGATCTAAAGATTGTGATGTGATTTTGAGTGAAGATCTGTGCCAAATTTCATCAAAAACGGTTGAGAGGTTTAAGCGGGAAAGCGTTAATACACAGACAGACAGAGTTACTTTCACATTTATAATATTAGTAAGGATTGTCAGAGTAAAACAAATAGCAATAAATATAAATTTTATTAAAATCTCTCTAAGCATATAATTTTATGGACCGCGTGCCCCTTTTTGATTCTCATCGACACTTATCATCTGGTGCGAGTCAACTGGCGATAATTGGGAAGTTCCATCAGTATCATATCCGCATTGTAGCCCTACCTGAAAGGTGTCTAATAAAACCGGTTGTATGTGAATTGTATCCAGTGAAATCCTGCTAGTCTAGCACTTATATCAATAATTACCTCCCATCCCGACTTTATCCCGATTCATAGTAAATTATAACCCGTTGATTTTGTAACCTTTAACTATATTATATAAGTAGAATTAGATACATGGTCAATTACCATTTACCGCCGTCTGTTAGAATCATATGAGATTCAAAAATAACACTATCAAATCGAGTTATAAACTAAAGAAGTTAGATTAAACTAGATACAGTGAGCAAAGTCGGTAGTTTAAAAGTTCAGTGCGGACCAAAAACGGGGTATATTTTTTTTACATATAAAGACCTGCAGTGCCCCACGGTTTCACCCGCAAAAAATAATAGAACCTCCATTCGAATAACTTCAAAAACAGCAATGTTTCATACTAACTTTGCACTCCCGTTTTACCCCTTTAGGAGGTAAATTTTTTGAAAAACCTTGTGTATAAATTTAAGTTTCCAATCCTTATAGTTTAGCCCCTGCATTGATATGTCAGTGAGTCAGACATCTTCTCGTTTTATTTATCATAGCAAAAAATTAAAATGGCATTAATAAAAAGTACTAAGATCAAAGGCGCCTTACAGAATTTCTTGGAGCAATTTAGAAAACTGCAAAATCGGTATGTTCATATTTACACGTGGACAAGCTCGTATCTCCACCAGAAATATGTGTGTGAAACACTCTACTCGAAATTAAAATTGGCCCCCGGCCAGTATAATCCCATAGTGGGTCTGTATTTATTGCGTCGGCCTAGCAGAGAGCATGTACCCTGCGTTTATCGTATCACATACGCCAAACACCGCGTCCATATTGATGGAGCAAACAAATGGTGGACAATGGATTAGGTATTGCCTGGATGAATTTTTAATCTCTCTCTCTCTCTATTCAATTTTCCATCGTTGAAACTTGACGAGAATCCTGTTGCTGGACACAGTTTTGAATGGAAAACGTGATAAGATTAGACCACGTTAATATCTTATTTTTTTAATTCAACCTTTTCCTGATCGACAACCATAATTGTGTGAGATGGTGACTGAAAAGATATGCCAGATACTAACCTATTAAACTGAATATATTATTCTTAATTTAATAATTTAAATTCATTTTTCACCATTTATGTTAAACTTAGAAATGCAGTTCTTAGTGATTAAGAGCCAAAAAACAGACTTACTACAAAAAGTCTTATTTCTTTTGGAAGGTTTGATTTAATAAATGTGATCTTGTGTCTTCCTTTTGAGTTTGATCGTCAAATCAGGACCATAGGACTGCCCTCTGCCATGTTAACTTTCTAATCAGTCCGTTGGTAACTTTGATTCTTTTTCAGATCTCTTCATTCTTGATTCAAACACGTAAAGGGACTCTGAGCATAGCTGGTTGGGTTAATTTGAACTGGTTTATATGGGCAATAGTAAGAGATGCCATAAATCATGCTGATAATACACATTGATAAAAAGCTTTAGACATAAACTGAGATATGTTGAACGAAAAGATGTACCGATGTTAACAAAACGATGCCTGCAAATTTGGAGTTATGTATGTTGTTGTATAGAGTTATTAGGCGTTTGTATAATTTTATCAGGTGCATATATATAACGAATGCATATACCCACGTATGTCAGGGGACCAGTTTGCAAGTTTGAATTACAGGTAAATATGATTTTTCATAGTTCAATTTCCTTGAGCACGTCGCAAACGGCGCTGTGCAGCGATTGGAAACGGACTGGTCCGTGTTAATGTTACATTAAGATAAATCGTTTAGGATGGAATACGCAAAATGCGAGCATTCAGTCATTTAACATATGTGAATATTTAGACAAGGGCTTTGACAATAGAAAGCATTTGCAAAGACTTGATTATTCCATTAGATTTTACTATTGGCTTTGAAAGATTGTTGTATATTGTAGTTTCATTATAATAATATTGTTCATCCTTGCCTTGTTGTATTTGAGCTGCACTATTTTAGGTCCATATACATTCATTTGACAGTTGAGCTAACTTACGCTCCTCTTACGACATCTGGTACAAGGAGAAATTCCGCAAGGGTTTCACAACGGTTGTTTTCGAATAATGACTTACAGCTAAAGATCAATTTATGAATCAAAATATAAAAAACAAATAAATAGATTATAAACTTCAAATTTACTCAAATAAATGAAAAAACCCTAATTTGCTAAAGTAAAAGTATGATGTTTCTTATCAGATAACAATAAGACTTTATAGTGGGATGTAAATAGATAAAGAGATTATGGTTGTCTGTTCAAAACATGATAAAAGACGTTTCCTGCATATTGTTTGCATATCAAAGGGGATTAACAGAGTGCACGTAAAGACCGACACTATTTCTGTTACGATATAATCTTAGATTAAGATACACGCTAACCAACCTTAAGATTTAAAATACTTTTTGATTAGAAGATTCGATCTCTAGAAGATTTTATTCTTACTAACACCAAACTATGCGTATTTTGTTCCATCACTTAAATTTATACTATTCAATGCAGATTTAATCGACATGGAGCAGTACCTGGTCCTCAGCAGTACCTAGATAACAGCAAGAGCGGTCAAGATACTGGTCCATAAACTCGCGACGAGTAACACACAGAAATATTTTATTGATCCTTAAAATTGAAGAAAAACTTTTATCTTCTATGTTGTTATTAGTTTCCTTTTATTTGTATATGTAGTGGTGTAATGTGATGTTTCGTACTATATTTTCAATTTTATATAATATTTTGTATACTTGGATCCTCAAATAGGTCCGTTAGTTAGTGCAGTTTCGGAGAAATTTACACACACTAATGCATCTAATCACTTAAAATAAGTTCCCAGCTGAAATTATCACAAGAAACTATAACTCTACTAAAAGGTTGACTCCTATTTCATTTTAAAGGTTGACCAATTAAATGTGGTACTTAGTATTGCAGGTTTCAATGATAATGATCATGGAAATAAACAGATTTCGCTGCATCAACGGGAATAAATAAATAATTAATATTATAGTTAACCCAAAAATAAATCTGGCCTCTTTTCAACTAAATACAGTTCACCTAATTTTGACCTCTAACTGTTTTTGTAGGTAAGTAAGGTCACAGCGCAAGTAATGAGCAATTTACAAAATAGATGCATAATTTGCAGTTAACTTTAAGGTCACAAAAACACTCGTTTAATTACTTAAATTTTAATTCGTTTATATCGCCTCTGTTTTCTAATTTAATAGCTATTTTATCTTACCTGCAATTGCGTTACTAATTTACATTGGCCCTACTCCTTCACGTTGGATACTCTTTGTAAAGAAATGCCTGAAAGACCATTATCTCGAACTAATAGTTTTGGTTATAGTGTTCACTCATCACGGACATAACCGATGTATATATATGCAAGTGCCACTGACCTTATGGCGTCTTGCAATGCTTTCCCTTGATCAATACCAGTGCAAGCACCAGATGCGGCAGGTCCATAGTACCAAATCCATTTTTAAGTAGGGTCCTCAGTACGATTAGGTACTGAGGACCGTAGTCCATTCCCTTTTGCCCAAAGAGGTGCCAGAGCTAGTAGAGTCGCTCACTACTTGTAGTGCTAATTGTTTGAGACACCGAATAAGCCTATTCTATTTCATTCTGAGAAAGCATGAGTTGTAAAGCATGATTACATCCAAAATGGCTAATACTGTTAAGAAGCTGATTGACTAACTTTGCACAAGGGATCTTTTTATAGTGTAAAAGAGTACTGATAATTATTTTCTAATTATTTGTATTTTATTAAAATTCACCCCCCAAAGAGGAGAATACGGGTGAGCAAAGTATTTAAAGTAATTCAGGTGAAAATCAGTATAAAGTGTTTCCGTTCAAAGTCATGAAACAGTTTTTAATATTATTTCGAAAATCATCCCTTAAGTGGGTAAAATAGTGCTGCAAAGTTGGTATGAATTTTATATAATTAAACGCGAGTGAAACTTCGGGGCAAGGCTAGTAATAGTATGATTAATTAAATACACTATCTTTACTCACAGCCACCGTTGTCCTTGGTCAATTAATCCACCCAACTGCAAATACCCTATGTCAGCAGTTAATATTGACTCGTTGCCCACTCGATGCCACTGAGGTAATCTACCACGAGTCAACCCGTTGTTTAGCCAAGAACACTTACAAACGATGTAATTGTATTGGCCTCCATCCAACAAGTGCAGTTTCATTTCTAAATGGGCACGTATATAATTTTTATTATGGCGCTTACGTCGTGAACTCTCTGTTTTTGTAGATCGAATAGAATTTCAATTTTAGATAACATAGACCGCGTAATAACGTTCTGGTAACTGAACAACAGTTCACTTGACATTTAATTTTGAATGGATATAGAGGTATAAAGGAATATTCTCGAATGATTTTTCGCTTTGCTATATATTCTAAGGATGGAAATGAACTAGATGAACTATGAAAATGTATAAATTATACTAAAAAGAGCCGAAGTACTCCTATGAACTATAAGTGTAGGTAAAACAGTAGTATTCTTGAGAAACTCTATATATTTCTATTTACACACGAGTACAGACAAAACAAATACTGATAGATTGACAGCTAGCACCGTACACTTCTACAGCTGAGATAAAAATGCGTCTACTCCTCAATCTCGACCGCATTCTTAACTCCACTGGCAGGAAAACTGGATTCTGTGATTGGTTCACGTATACTGGCGTCGTTCAATCACAGGGCCGAGCAAAACGCGTGCCTTCGGGGTAAAGTATATGTAGTGTGTACAAAAAAATAGTTAAAAATATTAAACCTCACAAGGCTAGGCAAAACTCGAAGTCTCTTTGCGCTATTGGATCAGGAGTGAAGATATGTGTAAGTAACCAAAGTTACCGACATTGCCCTGCAAATAAGCAACATATAAATGGCAAAGGGTTGAACATAAACATACACAGATTCGACAGCCAATAGGCGTTGAGGCTTTGGAAACTGGTAATGGAAACTTCCTTCTGTTAAGCATAACATCGAACTCACAAGGTCTGGACGATATGACTTACTATCACACTGAATGCAGGCCGCATACAACCATTTCTATTGAGATTCACTCAGAGAGGCCTATGGACTTCCGCCAGCGACAACTATTCTCTGTTCAGCCACTACCTTGTTTTCTGATCGACCTTGTTGATTTTTTGATCGACGCTGACATATCATTCTTACATCTATTTGTGCAAATTTAGGCACTTTATTTTTTAAGCCTGTTTTGATGTTTTGTAAGAAAATGTATATTTTATTTTTATGAGAAAAAGAGTTGTAAATTCTATATTATAATTATATTGATTAAAAGATTTTTGTTGTTTCATTACTAATATTAATTAAATTCTTTTAAGACCGGATAAATATATCTGGATTAGAGTTTATCATGGAGAATATGATCTTTCTATCCTTTATAGTGGAATTGGCACTTCTTTTACATAGTTTAGCGACAAGCTAAACTGTTACTTAACTTTTAAATATACATTTCATTTATTAATAGTTATTTATTCCTCTGTTACCTGATATCCGTAACACAAGTGCTTGAAGCGACTTATCGTAGTCATATGAATGTATATGTATATGTAGTGTGAATATATTTATTTCTTAAGTGCTTCAGTAATTTATACATTTTCGTTTACAAATAAAATCATGAAATAATTTGAAGGATTTTATACTGTTTTTTGTTGTACTCAATTACAACTTGTCTTGAATTACAATTTTGTATCTAGCGAGAACCCCCACTACTACCTATATCTCCAAGCTAATCCGTAATCTTTTTGAGCTAACAAGATCTAAATAGTCACGGTCTTTGAGCTGAAAGCTAACGGTTTCTTTTTAACTGTGTGTCTATCAATACCAGTATGTATTAAAAATAATAATTTATGAAATAATGTTTTACTAGAAAATATTCAATTTCAAACGTTCAATTGTTGATGATCCTTGACACCATATGACTGCGAGGTTGGTCTTCACCTTTGAGTGTAATCTTGAACTACCTTGCCGCTTGAAACTTCTTCCGCGAGTTCTTTAGTTTATATCATCCTTGAGGAACTCTTGTGATTATGGGAACAAGCCTATATTGTTCTATATGCAAACACTTACATTATCTTCTGCTTCAAATATAATATTAACGTAGAATCATAGAAAAAAAGATACTTATTTTATTCTTAAGAGTAGGACATGTCACATTAGGCAATATACTTTTATTTTAAATTCAAATTAGACAAGTGAATCAAAGGTTGTTTGTTACCTAGCGACGATATTATTGATTTTAGTGAAGTTTGTACCGTTTTGGATTTGGGAAGGTCATAATAGTGGAAAATATTTGTGTTGACGGTGTTCAACAAAAAAAGTAAGTTTGGTTTTGAATAAAATTTTACTAAACGGCAAGTGAATGGAACAGTGAATTTAACATACTATAAATTTTGCATTATATCCAGTTTATTTTACTATTGTAAAAATAATTAATGTTTCCTCTATATAGAATATGGTGTTGAAATATTAGTCGTCAATGTAATTATTCCTTGGGTTTAATCCAAGAAACAAGATACAATGCGGTGTCACTTAAACGGTTATTCATTTATTTGTTATATTTTTATAGATGTTGTACTAACTGCCTCGACAGGCTTCTGTCTTAACTATATATATAGTTTATTAGATCATATCGACATACAAGCATACAGCCCACACAGTCCGCGTGATAGTAAGCGTCACTGCTGCCTATAGAAGCTCATTATATCACAAGGATACCACTAACGCGTTACCGACCTTGGGACTTCAAGATATTATGCCACATTATCCACGAATGTCATTGCCTCTATCACACTTCAGACAGGATTACACCAATGCGAACACTGCTATTTGGCGATAGAAATAAGTAGTGAGGTACCAATGCAGACGACCTTTTGTATGAGACCTACCTCACGATACATATATGTATATCATAAAAAAAAATTGTGATTATAAATTTATCCTATAACACTATCCTATTAGTTTTTATATGTAAAAATTTTTGTTTTATTATATTATAATAAAGGAAGAGATCGCTCTTTAAGATAAGGCTGTACATTGCATCTTAATTTTTAAATTTACGTATAATATTTTGTTACACTGGTGTACAATGATGTATATTATTATCTATATTACTAGCCAATCCTAATTTCAGGACAAACTAGTTTTGCCTCGGCTAAACTAGTTCTTCCAATACGCATCAGTTTATCTATTTTTTTTCACTTTCTAGATATATTATAATGTTATGACTAAGCCGCACTATTTTAACCTAGTGTGTTTGTATTTATACCAGGACCAACTACACTAGTCTATCATATCGGGCTTAAAACAAATTAGTTTTGCCTAGTCTAAACTAGTTCTGCCTGAAATCGGGTTTGACCGGTAATATATATGAAAATTCCGTTACACGGTGTTTGCGAGATAAATACTTTTTTGCTTGCAGTGTACTGTTTAATCCAACTTGAGAGATGTTTGTTTATATCTGAAGGTAATACAGGACAATGTCTGTCAGGTCAGCTATTTTCAATAGGTTACTATTTATATTTTGTAAGCCTAGAAACCACATGGTTAAATTTTTTATTTTTCTGTACTTTGACGGGTAAGGCTATGCCTACATCTTATCAATTTCATCATCTTCATCATAGCAATTGAAAGGCCACTGTTGGACACAAGCCTCTTCAAGAAAGGAGGTTTTTTCCCATAATTACCGCGCTGAGCAAGCGTGTTGGCAATCGCAGAGCACAGCTTTCACGACGGGGATGCTGCATTTGAGCTGCACTATTCCGGATCGATATACCAACATCTGTCGGTTCTGCTAACTAAGTCACCTCTTATGACACCTGGTGCAGTAGGTGGTACTATTCTACTCTGCCGGTACCTCAAGGCACTTATCTATTTAAGTCGACATAAAGATGTGGTTAACGCTAAGATTATTGTATGTTAATTCATTTATCCATCGCGTTTAGGTATATGCAGTCATATATAAAGACGTGTCTTAGATTGATACAAGAAAACTCAATTGCCTAGTGATTTTTTATATTGCCTAAATAAAAAATAACGGTTGGAAACTGTATATTTTCTTACTGCTTTATTGGTCGGCGTTTTCACTGTTACCATCGTAAAGAAATGATTGTAATGCTCTAAAATATTTTATTTTGGTTTGATATTCCCGCAACATCTCATAAATTGACCTCACTTCGAAGTAAGTCAATTAAAACACTATTGCTTATGGATTTATAGTATACACACATAGTAAATTTCTTAAATGTTTTTCTGTCTGTCTGTTCGTTTGAGGAAATATTTGAAACGACTGGAGTGATTTTAATGGAATTCTCACCAGCAGATAGCTTACATTATAAGAAGTAACTAAGGCTATATAACAACGCTACGACTATTGGGAGCGAAGCATCAATCAAACAGATGTCAAAAACGTGTGAAAATGATATGAAAGAATGACCTGACTCCATGATAAGTCTCTTAAAGCACTTATGTTACGGACATCAGACAACAGTGGAATCACAAATATAATACTTAAATACATACATTTCATACCAAGCACTGAGATAACATAAATATTATCTTGTAAATATTTGTGCTGGGTGGGGATCGAACCCACGACCATTGGCGCACAAGATAGGATCACTACGATCTGCGCCATCGGGCTTGCATGTTGTTGGAGACAGTGTATTGATTAATAATAATATTCGTTATTTTGAAACGTTGTTTTATACCTTTTATTATGCCTCGTCTCTTTGTCTTACCACTTTTTCTAGTTTTCGGTGCAAACATATAAGTTCCTTACTTTTTTTCTATTGTTACGGTAGGACTCTTCATAATATGTGTTAATGGGCTCATTCCGCTGCATGTGTTTGACCTGTCACGTTTAAGCTATTTGCATGAATAATTATATTGATGAAGTTAGACAAATCTACACGTTCATGCTTACAATGTACTAGAGAAAATAAAATATATAAGACATATACTTTGTGAATAAACGGGGCTAACATATACAATTACAAATAACTAATAAAACAATTACTAAGAAAACAATTCAAGGCCCCGATTGCTATGATCGTTGTGATCCTGTCTTGTGTCAACCCAGGACCCATATTTTAGGATATTTATGTTTGCTATGTGTCTGGGAGTAAAATATATGTATTTAAGTGGTATATTTATGATTCCTCTGTTGTGTGATGTCCGTAACACAAGTGACTTATCACGGAGTCAGGTCAATACATGAGGTGTTGTGAATTTATTTGTATTTATAGGTACTTTTGTAAAATGTTCATGTATCACTTTAAGTTATCTACTATTAGCTGTACCCGCGACTTTGTTTATTTGTGGTTCCTCTGTTGTATGATACCCGTAACACAAGTGCTTTAAGCGACTTTTCACGGAATTAGGTCAATGTATGAGATGTTGTGGGAATTTATTTAAAACAATAAATAAAATAAGTACATAAAATATTACAAATACAAAGGTAACTTAAAAGATAAATAAGGTTTTTTTTGCAATAGCTAAGTTGGCAATCGCAGAGCATAGCTTTGCGACGTAGATGCTGCTGCCCATCCCCGCTTTGTGCATTTGAGTAACACTGCAACGAATGGATATACCGCCATTTGTCACTGGTACTTTATTTGATATTTACTTGACTTACGGTAAAAAAATTTCTTAAAAAAATACTTAAAAGGTTTACTAAATTAAACATAATAGTCACTAGATAAAAATTGATACTTTTAGATGTAGTATATAGTACGTATAGATATTTTAACTAAAACACTAGGAAAAGTCGACAGAATGTTCTAAGGTCTCAATAGGCTGAAACAAGTAGATTTTTTTCTAGTATTAACTAGAAAAAATCTAGTCGATGA
This sequence comes from Heortia vitessoides, assembly GCA_020976665.1. NCBI lineage: Eukaryota > Metazoa > Arthropoda > Insecta > Lepidoptera > Crambidae > Heortia > Heortia vitessoides. Next base: position 15,886,706 of record JACJUM010001610.1, on the reverse strand, counting down.
TCTTTAATAATAACATTTTCAAATTTTTTTCTATACTAGTCCGTATATTTGGTAGCATACTATAAAAAAAGAAAAAAAAATATTGAGATATTTAGTTCAATGTAAAGTATGCATATTTTTTTAATAACGACATTATTGGTTTAAAGGCTATTTTATAAGGGAATTTAAATAATGTAATAAAAAATAAAACGAACCTGTCCAAATATCAGTTTTATTTACCTAAATTTTATGTTACATTCAAATTGACATTATCATCATCTTAGCAGCCGTAAAGCATCCACTATTTGACATTGGCCTCCCCAAAAAAGGGGGAATTTGCCCATAATTGCTGCGCCACAATCGCAGAGCGTAGCATCGCGACGGGAATGCTGCAGTGCATTTGAACTACACTGTTTTGGATGGATATACTGCCATCTATCGGTTCTAATACCTTAGCCCCATTTATAAAACCTAGTACAGAGAGAGGTGCTATTCTACCCTGCCTAGTGGCTATTGAAATGGCAAACAATATACCTTATTTTAATAATGGTATAATATTTAATAAAATATATTTTTTTATATATTTTTTGTAAGCTGTATAATATGTTGTATATAGAATGATAGTAAATTATATTAACTTCGAAACAATTTTGTAGTCACTATAGAGGTATTATGCATTGAAAAATATTGAATTTTTATTGGAAAGGTGAAGGGGTCCTGACTGAAGCCTTAGACAAGATGTTTTTTTGTAGTAAATATTATCTTAAATTGTAGTGTTATAAAATTGTTGTTTTAAAACTATAAGCTTACATCGCATAAATAAATTAAGAAAGTAAATGCACCCTTGACTTTAAATCCATATTTAAACTACACGTACATACTTAAACCGTACGGGCTAATAAGCACACGAGTAGTTTATAATAGACAATCATATCGTATAATGGGCTGCGCGGGCGCCGGTCGAGCGGACGCCACATCTAGTCCACTATTTGTTTACTTTCATTCGCGGCGCATAGCGGTGTCTGAATCAGCTGCGATAAAATATTATTTCTAGTGCAGTGTACCTTTGGTGTTGGATTGTTATGAGAGGCGTGGATTACAGAGTTACTGAAGTGAGTTTATTTATTTTCGTTATTGTAATGATCATTGTTTTTCGTGAAACATTGGAAGTTTTCATTTATTTTTAGTAGGTCTATTCACTTCTCTGGTGCGTTAGATAGTTTTCTTTCATAGTGATGATAATTTTGATTATATTTACATTCATATTTTGAATGTAAACAGTGTCTTATATAATGCAAATAATTCACTGTTTAGAAATTGTAGAAATATATTTAGCTCAATTATATTCAAAAAGTTTACAAGTGATTTTAGTACATGAGCTAAACACTAGATATTTATTTATTTTCCAATCACGTTAAGGCTTGTCACAAGCTGAATATAATATTAAAATGCTATAGTAGAAGTACTACTTACTTAGTCCAAATATTTGTAAATAATGACTGGAAACGGATACAGCGGAAAATGATGATACAGAAAAAAAAGTTGATTTAGATTTAGCAATAAATTTAAATAAAAAGTTAAGTGTAATTATATTGCAAATATGCCAAGTCTACGAGCTCTGATTTATTATATCAAATATATAGTATGAAAGGAATATATAATATGAATATGTAAAATTAAAAGACAATAAAAGACCGATACCTGTAATGGATGGTATATAAATGCCTTACCATTATAACACTAGAATAGTCATATGAAATTGAAATTTAACTAAAACTAAATTTATGTATGTAATATACAATATTGCTTCATTAGTGATTTTATGTACACTTTAGACTAAATCTTAGTCGCTTTCACTTTTTTACCGTAATACACATAGGATACCTGAAAGAAATTGCATTGTGCGAAAAAACTACACATTTTACATTGTATTTATTATTATTTGAAAGTAATATAACTGTAATGAAATAAGTTTATAATTATCATACCAGCCATTGAAAGTCCGCTATTGGATTGGATATAGGCCTCCCTAAGAAAGTAGGGAATATCGTCCATAATTCTGCGCTGGGCAAGCGTGTTGGCAATTACAAAGCGCAGCTTTCGGGATTGAGATGCTGCTGCCTATCCTCACTCTGTATATTTGAGCTGCACTTTTTCGGTTGGATATACCGCCATCTATTGGTTCAGGTATCTTAGTCGGCTTTTTCGACACCTGGTACAGGTAGAGGTATTATTCTATTCTGCCGGTTCCTCACGGCATGGGTAAATATGTTGTTGAGCCTAAAATGGTAAGGTTGTTGTTACAAATATTTATAGTTATTCTTGTCGACTAAAGTTTGTCACGTCTTTTATTATTATTATTTGTTTTGCGAAAGATAAAAAATCATAAGAATTTTTCAATAAAATTGGAAAAATATATTCGATGAGAATCTAATCATTAAAACTTCGTTTTAACGGCTTCAAAACACAATTCAATAACTTTGCGGCTACTTTTCCTTGGGGTAACTAAAACGTCGTAAAAAATGTGAAAATGTCAAATCAGCATTTTAAACCGTTAAAAAGTAGTTTTATTATAAGTGAACATGAAATGATAGATATATTGACCATTATTTATGAATTAAATCATATAAATTTTTCCAACACAGTCCCATTTCCAAACGAAATATTTTTAAATATCAACGACTATATCATTTGATTAGGAACTATGAACTTACACAACGCTGCCCGGTTTCTTAGTCAGGTGTTAAAAATACAAAAGAATATTGTACTTTACTACAACAGCAAAAGAGGTTAGACTCCTTTGTAACGTTTATATTGTAAGAAAAATCATTCTGTCTATAATGATTAGCAGTTTAAAAAATGTTTTTGTGTATGGACCTGCGTTAAAGCAACGAACTTGTAGCCTATTGTATAGTTATGTATTGTATTGTATTGTATTAGTATTGTATTGTATTAGTATTGTATTGAAAATGTCTATTATTTTAAATACAATATATAGATTTTTACTAGTTTCTCACACTGCTTGCTTGCTATTACTTTCTCTACAAGCAAAACGAATCCAGGGAATATTGCTTATACAAAATAATAATAAATTAATACAACATCTTATACATTGACCTGACTCCGAGATAAGTAGCTTAGAACACTTGTGTAACAGATATCAGACAACAGGGATTGCAAATATAATTAAATACATATAATTATATAAAACCCAGAAACAGAACATTCTCGAATAGTCATTACATTTATGTTTGTCTTGAGTGGACATCGAACCTACGATTTCTGGCGTACATGACGAATCATTACCGAATGCGACATCAGGGCTGTCATATATTTAAGAACTAACCAGATTATAATGGAATAGTATAGTATACATAGGTTAAAGAAGACACGTTTTAAAACCCAAAAACTAGTTAACGCATTAACAAACTTAATATTTTTTGGCTATTTTTTTTAAAGCATGTGGATATCATCGCAAGGATATCAATAGCGTGTTTAAAAACTCATGACTTAAAGATATTACGTCACATTACTCATTAATTATAAAGCGAAAAACAAATAGGTGTTGCCATTAAATTATGTTGCCAGATGATCAAGGAATAAAGTTTTAAAGTTTAAGTTAAAGGTTACCAAACCCAATAAAATTACAAATAAAGAAACAATCGAGACCCGCAAAGAAATACTGAAAATACTCTTTTACTCGTATTTATCACACGGAATATATCAAATATTCCGTCTGGAAAATAAAGCATATTTAGCATTATCACAATGCTATAATGTTAAATATATAATACAATGCCATATAAATATTCATACAGCACAATATCTTATACATTGACCTACCTCCGAGGTAAGGCGCTTAAGGCTTACTTGCGTTACTGCCATCAGACAATAGAGAATTGCAAGTACAATACGTTTGTACATATTTAACATCCACGTACAATATTTTCAATAAAGAAAAAGTAAATTACAGTTGAACATCTGGATTTTTCCTATCTACTTTTAACGAAGTTTGAATGGAGATAACTGCAATTAATGTAAAAGTATAAACATTCGCATTTAGAACACATACTGTATAATTTCTTCACAGTCGTACATTATGTCCATCAATATTTATTTGACGGGCCCGGTGGCGCAAATGGCTGTGATTTATCTTATGCGCCAGGGGTCGTAGGTTCAATCCCCACCCAGGAAAAATATTTATATGATGATATTTGTGTTTGTCCTGTGTCTGGGTATTAAATATATGTATTTAAATATTACATTGTGATTCCTCTGTTGCCTGATGTCTGTAACAAAAGTGCTTTAAGTCATTTACCGCGGACTTAGGTCAATGTATGAGATGTTGAGTGTGAATACTATCCGTATGCTTTTAGGACATCGCAAACATTGACCTGACTCTGACTTAAAATGCTTTAACCAATTGTGTTACGGACATCAGGCAGCAGAATCACAAATACGTATTTAATACCCAGACACTAAACAAACAAATATTCATCACATAAAAGTTTGACCAGGGCAGGGTTTAAACCCAGAACCTTTGGTGCACAAGATGGGATCACCACCATCTGCGCCATCGGGTTCGTCATGTATTTATATCGATAAACCATCACTACTAATGCGCCGCTTTATTCTTATTTGTCTCTTTCCACTCTTTTATTATAATTCAATCAATTTGTTCATTAATCGTTAGAGATATATTATAATTTACAGATACATAATACATATTAAGGGTAAATTGGTATAAGATCGTTTGTGTGGACTTATATCGATTTACTTCTGTCAATAATCGATACAGTTCGAAATTGATAATTTACATAAATTATACATTTACATGGTCTATTAAAACAATGCAGTAAGGTCAAATAGAGGTTACTTTAAATAGTTAGTCATACCGTATATATATAGCAATATTACTCATGACAATCTGACTACATTAAAATAAACTTCAGTTTCTATAGAATGATTTCCAACGATGGCCACCCGAGACTTGGTTAAGCCTTAGAGGCGCACTCTAGTGATTGCTCAAATCCCGCGGAGTCTGAGGAGATCTCATCTAAGAGCGAGGTCACCGCCGCAGGGTACACAGGTCAAATCAGGCACAAGGCCTTGTCCTCTCCTCCGGCGGCGCTGTAATTGACGTCTGAGTAGTCTAGCATTAAGATCTCTGAAAAAATGAGAATATCCAGTAGAGCAAACCATATAAATATAATGGAAGTTGTGTATATTAATATAACAAATAACAATTGAATAAAATAAAAACCTATAAAACTCAGATGAGACACAGACTGTGTTTGTATAAATGTAATACTTAAATATACACATTTTATTACAAAGAACCCTTATTTGGAAGAGAAAAGGTTATAAGAGTAGTCAGAACTTAAGAAACTTGAACTTTAGAACGTATAAAACAAAGTTTATCAAGAGCGTCGATGATAGTCTCGTTCCGATCCCGGAACTTTTACTTTTTACATAAGGTAGACCTCATACATCGATCGTTTGCAAAGGTACCTCACTCTCACCAACTTCTACCGCCAAATAATATACTAGGCAGTGAAACTACTGGGTAACATGTCACGGTATCTTTAGTTTACACGGTTATCGACACACCAATTATATCTTTATGATGGACAATATGCCTATTTGTTGACTTTGTTTTAGAAACATTTGCAGCCCCGCGTAGGTCGTTCAGTCTGGCCTCTGATGTCAGAGTCAGCCAGCAGTAAGTTTGTCAAAAAAAACGCTTTTTTATGCCTAAATACGACCTTTGAAAACTGTACAACATTTTTTTCATTATCTTTAGAAAATTATGACTAGGGTTTAGGTAAGTGTATAATCAATGTATGCTGTGTTGCAGTAGGCAGAGTACTTTATACGCAGAACCAATGGATATTGAGCTCGTCAGACTCTAGAATGGAGTGAAGTGACTAAGACCGCTGTATCGCGCTGAACGCATGTCCAATACAACCGTACATAGTAGAAATTACTCGGAGAGGCTTCTGTGCAGCACTGAACGTTCTACGGTTGATACGAATGATGTGTAAAGTAATAATGTGTAATGGAGTATCGGAAAAAAAGTATGTGAAAGATTTTGCTACAGCAAACAAAATGTGATTATTGAACAAATTATTATTTTTTTCTAACTATAAGGAGCAAAGATCATCAACAATCATCTAAGGCCGATATGATTTAACATACAAGCCATTTGAACTGCTGGACGTAAGCCTCTCCAAAAAAGGAGGTTTTTTGCCCATAATTGCCTCGCTGGGTAAACGTGTTGGCAATCACAGAGCGCAGCTATCGCAACGAGGATGCTGCTGCCCATCCCCGCTCTGTGCATTTGAGCTGCATTGTTTCGGATGGATATACCGCCATCTGTCGGTTTCGGCAACTTAGGCGCCTCTTACAACATCTGGTGCAGTGGGGGGTACTATTCTACTCTGCTCATACGCACTTCTTGGTACCTCACAGCACCTGATATGATTAGCTGTAAGCAATCCACTGGGCGTAGGTCGACCCAAAATATATTCATAAAGGTTCGATTGCATACAGCCTGAATCCAGCGTGATCCTGCGGTTCTACTCACATAGTCAGTCCTCCTTGTTCTCAGCTGCATTTGTAGGCCTATTCTTGAAACAACCATTGATTAAAACCATATTGAATATCAAAGCAGGTACGATCGGTACAGTTGATTTTTGGCGTCTACTAAATAAATCTGGCAAAATGTAATCAGCTTGAAAATCACATATGTGGATTGAGAATTTAAATATTTATTTGAGTTTCATAAACATGGTCATGTTTATAAAGCTAGCTACCGATATTACAAACTGAGAGTAAAGTAGCAAAACAATTGAACTCACAATTGACGGCTGAAACTGATGACACATTAGGCACTTCCATATGCGTCATCGGTTACAACCGTTGATCTTGTGCGTCATAAAACAGGTTGTGGGTTCGATTTCCACCTAGGACAAATATTTCTTGAATATTTGATGGTTAAATCGTATATGTTAATGTTAATTTAATTAAGTATTATATTTATATTTTTTACTGGTATCAGTAATTAAAAATTATATATGAGATGTCGTGTTAATTTATTTCTAAACTCCGATTTCATTATGGTAACCAATAATCATATCCTAAGGTCTCTATCTTATAATATAAAACTTTCATTAAAACTCTCGATCCCCTCTGTCCCGACAATAGCTTAATTGAACAGGTTAGGCATGGGTAGCAGCATCTAGTGGCAATGCTCCGTGATTACCACCATGCCAGCCTACCGTGTAATCAAGGTTTATAACACCCTAATGATTGATCGTAATAAAAACCTCTAGGGGAGATCAATCTTTAACAGTAGATATTTTATTAGATAGAAACTATATTTGGATAGGCAAATTTATACATAATATATTTTTATATAATTTTGTAAATGCAGGATAATATAGATAATGCAGGATGTACAAATGAAACATGGCCCAATTTTATTATATTATAAACCATTGCAGAGACAAAAGACAAAGCAGAAGTTGAAATGGCGGCCGTAAGCAAAGAACTTCTCAGTGACTATGGTGTCGACAGAACTTGCGAGGAGTTTTTGCATCCGTGGACCGACTCTTGCTTCAAAGCCTGCTACAAAACATATACGGACGGATTCAAAGGCAGTGTCCGCTTTTATTCTCTAATTTATTTGGTAAGTTTATTAGTACCTACTCCTTGAGTTAGAATAATAAAAATAATCAACCAATTTGTATTGTATTATTATTACTTTCTGTGTGCCCTGAGGTACCGGCAGAATAGAATAGTACCTCCCACTGTACCAGGTATCATAAGAGGCGACTAAGGTACCAAAACTGACAGGTGGTGGTATATCCATCCGAAACAGTGCAGCTTAAATCCACAGGGCGGGGATGGCGGCATCCCCGTCGCAACAGCTGCACTCTGCGATTGCCAACACGCTTACCTAGCACGGCAATTATGGGCAAAAACCTCCTTTTTTGGAGAGGCTTATGTCCAGCAGTCGATTTCTGATGGCTGGTATGATGATAATGAAGATGGTGTTTATTACTTTTTTATTATTAATAATATTTACTTACGAGTAAGCGTATGTGGATGTTTATGTGCATACTTCTTGTATTTTTTTATTGTATACCTATACCTGGGTAACATTTATCCAGAGGTACGTTTATTAACTTACAACAAAAACATTATAGTTGAAGTAGAGTTGAACCTTTTTTTTTGTTATCATGAATACGAAGAAATACAAATGTTTTTCATATAGTAGTAAAGCACTTATCTCAGAATATAACTGTGTGTACATATTTCTGAGCACTATATGCTCTTTACATGAGGTAGACATACAAAAGGTCGTATGCATTGGTGCCTCACTCTCACCTATTTCTACCGCCAAATACAGTGTTCGCATTTCTGTGTTCCGGTCTGAAGGGTGAGAGAGGCAGTGAGTTTTTTGGGAAATGTGGCATAATATCCTCAGGTCACAAGGTTAGCAATGCGCTAGTAATATTCTTGTGATATAACGAACTTGGATAGGCTGTAATAAATGCTTATTTGTAACCTGGTTTAGAAATAAAAAATAAACTTCAAAACTGCAAAAATTTCTCTCTTCACGGCTATGAGAAAAACATTGCGTTTCGCTGTTTCAACCAGGTAGTTTCCCTTTCTTACGAAATATAAAAACTTATATTTTAAGTTTATGTCACTCGCAGATGTTATATATAACCTTATATAATTAATATCAGTCAGTATCAAAATCAGTTTATTTAATAAAAATATGCAAACACATTACATGCTTAGATATCTTTTTTGTTTTAAATATAATATATGTTACTGCCAGATTTTTTCTCTTTAAATATTAGTATACATAAAACAATTTACGGGGAAAAATTAAATACGGATGTTTATAAATGTTTTTATATTTTATTCAAATATAATGAACATACTTGAAGGTGTTAGAATATGTAATATTATGATAATTGACAGCGTTAATGGCGTCTACTGGCTGATGATCAACATCATACCGTCCATTGAAAAGCATCTGCTCTGCATCTCCAAGAAAGGGGGAATTTGCCCATATTGTCGCGCTGGGCAGTTTCAGCAGTGGTCTTTTATTGGCTGATCTGATGACGATGCTATTGATAATGCTATTAAGGAGAAATACGTGAGTGAAATCATGCAGCGCTGTTAGTATACTAAAATTAATTTGTTTTTAGGCACAATTGGCGATGCATGCAAAAAAATGGAGGAATAAGAAAATGTGGATCAATATGATTGAATATTTTGCCAGATCGACACTCTTCGGCCTATTGGTTCCGGCTACTTTTGTCTCAATAAACTGCGTATTTAGGTAAGATAGGTAAGGTATTCTTGATTCAAATACTTTTAACAATACTGTAAATGCTTAAATTATGAGAAATCTCGATGACCCGGTGGGATCGCTACAACCGTTATGTAAATTGGTTGTTACCTTTTATATTAGCCAACTGGCATCAAAAGAGCCTTTAAAATAAGGAACCTGATGTAGAGTCAACCAACCAACCTTGATCACAACCATGCTTATTATATTAGTCGTAATACATTAACTGTTATTTCACTATGACAACATCCTAAAGTGTAAATATACTTTTCATGCTGAGACTAGAGGTAGACCTTTTGCATTGGTACCTCACTCTCACCTATAATTCCCGCCAAACAGTTGTGTTTGCCTCGATGTCTATCTATTTCCTTTTGAAGAATGTGAAAGGCAGTAAAATTACAAGTTAATGCACCATAACATCATCAAGACATAGGGTTGGAAACGCGTGACTACAATGATGAGACGGTGACTTAGTAATATATAAAAAACAAGAATAACAAAAAAAGAAGCAAATATTGAATACCGTCAACTGAGTATATTTTTTATATAACTGCCCTGATGGTGCCTGTTCGGGATCGATCCCAACCCCGGACAAATATTATAATTATTTATGTTTATGTGTCTGAGTGTTAGATATATATTTAAATATTATATTTGTGATATTCTCTCTTTATCCGTAACACAAACGTTGCTTTAAGCAATTTATCTTGGAGTCAGAGCAATGTATGACATGTGATGTGGATTTATTTTTTTACAAACTATGCCCGCGACTTCATCCGTTTGGAATATCATGTTATTTATATCGAATTAATGCCCTGAAGAATAAGTTAAGTTAAGCAATACTTCCATAATACTTTTCATCCCCCCTTTCAACCCCTTACAACCCTTATTTCGAATTAAAAAATAATATTTGTCTTTTCCCAGGGTCTAAAGATTGTCTGTGCCAAAATTCATTAAAATCGGTTCAGAGGTTTAAGCGGGAAAGTGTAACATACAGACAGACAGAATTACTTTCGCATTTATAATATTAGTAGTGATTATTTATATCAAATAATCAAAAATAATTTAAATATTATAATTACAGCAGAAAACGGCATAGAATTTTTCATATTGACTAAAAGTTTTTAGTCATTTCTTTGAATATTTAATGGCTGGAAGGTGAACTTCCTTGACTTCGGTGTCTGTCCCCAACAAATGATTTAAATATTGATTAGAATAAACTATGCGGTCCACCAATTGTTACGAATTGTTAATGAACCGTGTTTTCAAGTTCTTTGCGTAACATTTTACATTTTAAACATCAAAGGTTGAATACATACATACATCACGCTTGTGTACCATCGGGTTGGGCAGATAATATGGGTCTCCACTTGCTACAATCTTGGATAACCTCTCTCGCTTCCCTTACTCGCATTAGTCTTTTCATACACGCTCGTTTATTCTTGATACTTCTCACCTGGTCCTTCTTTAATACCTCTTTTACCTGGTTAATATATGTTTGCCACGGTCGTTCTATACCAACCCTATTCACTTTCGCTCTATATATTTGTGCAGTCATCCATCCTTTTTACATGTCCAAACCATTACTTTCTCTATTGTTCTCCTTACATTATCTTTTATACCATATCGATATTACGATATTTCGAAGTGCTCTCATTATTATTTATTAAGCTAAGCTATGCTATGCTATACATGATCATGCTTTTTCTGCTATACCTAACATTTACTACCTACTATATGTCAGTGTTGGAAACAGCACATCTCTATGAACAGCCAGGCATACTTCCCATCTTTCGTAAATAAGGTCGAATGACCAATGGCTAATTATCATGCCATAAATAACTGTGAAAGGATGACGCATGAAGCCAGATTCGATAACGCCAGTATGGGAACTACTTTAAGTAGTAATTACATGGCGTTAAATAGCGGTTTATTGTACATTTAAATTTTTGTTTTTAAAAGAGTTAAAGCCGTTAAAGTATAGTTTTATCGTTAGTACGCAAAAAATGTTACAAAATATTATAGCTTCATTTAAATTTTTGTAATTATTATTATGTAAATGCAATTTATTTGGCTTATCAATGAAACTAGTTTTTATTGTAGTTTTTGTTTGTTAGTATGTTCTAAGATGTAATACCATTTTAAAGGTTTCCTAAAGATAGATCGCTCTGATTTATAATACCAATATTTATTTGTGACATAGGTATTTATTTACATTTGTTATTCGCAGTGTCTAATTAAGTATTAACCTATATTCATTTAATAAATTATTAAACTTTACCCTTCTATCAATAATTTAAATCGATCCAGCCTTTTAGTTCAGAGATATTTACACGTACTAGATATATATAGTTGCGAAAACCTGCCCGAGCAATATACACCAATTACTATCTCATCACTTTTGTCTTTACGCTTTGTGATTCACGCAATGATATATTTTTACAGGAATTTTCTTGGACTCAAATTCAATTACGTGAATACACTGCTTATCCCGTTCACATTCAATGCATTGGCAATATACCTCGAGCCCCCAAAAAGAAGAGGACTTGTGGTCAACCTGTTTTTTAATTTAGTAAGTATTTATATTTGATCATTTTAGCAATTATTTTCTAATTGAGTTTAGAAAGAAACATGTGATGCAGGAGAAATGTAATATGGTTTGGGATAAACTTGCTTTGCTTCGTCTTGCAATTTGCCATATTAACAATATACATACACACATCACGCCTGTTAGCAGTCTACTTTTTACGATCTTAGATCATCATATCGGCGATTTAAATTCCACGGCTGGCTCCTCAAGACTGAAGGAATTTCACACAGAATTGCCTCGCAGTATAATCGCAGTGCGCAATTTTCACGACGGGGATGCTATTGCCCATCTCTGCGCTGTTTATCTACACTGTTTCAGATAGTTATACCGCCATCCGTCAGTTTCAATATCTCAGTGACTTCTTACCACACCTGGATCAGGGGAAGACACTATTCTATCCTGCTTGTACCTCACAGCTAGGCCTTTCATACATGCTCGATTTTCTTGGTATTTTTGAATTGGCTTTACTTTAATACCTCTTCTACCTGGTTAATGTATGTTTGCTTAAGTCTTATACCAACTTCTTCATTCACTTCCGCTCTCTGTATTTGTGCAATAATTCTACTTTCATATATCCTGTCTACTTTTAACCACTTAGCATTCCTTTATCTATTGTTGTCATAACATCATCTTTCACAACACATCTCTATTAATAACGTAGAAGTTACGATTTACCTAAAATCATCAGAAATGTCCTAACTATGGACCGTGTTATGAATGCCTTATCGACTCTAGCTTTTGCTCAGTCTCGGTCAGATTGTGATCAAAGCTTCCAAAGTTTCTTTGAATATTTGAAAGGAAATTCAAGTGCACAGGATAACTCAATTATGAGCAACTTGATTCTTCTTTGTAGTGGTGCTGGAATTGAGGTCAGAATAGACCAGCCATAGTTATGTCCAGAAAAATGTATACCTTACCTTTACTTACATATATCTTACCTTTTTCTATCTTAATAAGACTTAATAAGACCAAGGTAGTAGACAAATAAGGAGAAAAGTTGTTTTCGGTACAAGAGCTTCATTAATGTCTTTCTCTCTATGAAGTCTATCTGTCAAGTCCAAGATGGCTCTACCAGCTTACATATTACTAATAATATTTTAAGTGTTAATCTTTTAAGAAAAGCTTTACGGTATTTAGCTGTCAGGAATCAATTTTTATATTACATAAAATTAAAAGGTTTCTTTATTTTTTAAATAGTGATTGGTTATATTATTTAGTTGGTTTTTATTTTTCTCAGCTTATAGAATACTGGCTGCGATGTCTTAGCAGATCCGGATATTTGAAAATTACGAAATCAAAACAAACACTTCTGTTTATGATCGGAAGTGCTGTACTATTCTACCTCATGAGGCTAGAAGGGGACAAAAAAGAGAGGACATCATTATTCTGGTAAGTGTATACAATAAACGCGTCTTATTACAGTTTTAGACGTTTTAAAAAAATATGTAAATTTTGAATTATAGTATTTCGTAATTATAGTAAGCCATTGCAAAAGTAGTAATTTTTAATTATATTTTTATTTTTTTTTTATTTTTATTTTGACATATTTATTCAACTTTATAGCACAAAATATTACAAAATGTTTATATGGCGGACACAAAACAGAAAAAAAACTTATCTGTCACCATTGAGAACGATTCGAAATGCTAAATTTAAATATTAGAACTAATAATAATAATGAATTCCCACAACATCTCATACATTGACCTGACTCCGTGGTAAGTCGCTTAAAGCACTTGAATTACGGACGCCAATTAACAGAGGAATCACAAATATACTACTAAATTACATATATTTAACACCCAGACACAGAACAAATACAAATATCATGTTAATATTTGCCATGGGTGGGATACCAAACCACGACGTTTGGCGCACTTGATAAGAACACTATCATCGGCGTCATCGAGCCCGTGACGAGAAGTAAATTAAAAATAGTGCATGAATATATGAATTAAAATATTATAAAGCCCTTGTATGATTTTTCGCTTTCAATGAATTATCATCATCATATCAGCAGCAGAAAGTTCAAGTGATTAGGTGATGACCATTAGGGCCGGTTGTATAAGTCTTGTATCCAGCGCAATTTTGTGGTGAAAACTACGCCCTCCTAGCAAATGCATGGTTTCCATTTCAGAACCTTACGGCTCAATCGGCCGTCTGTTCTCTATTGTGCCTATCCAAGTGTCTTACTCACTGCTACTTCGACTTGCTAATCTATTCAGTTATATTGGTAACTTTGGTTATTTTATGGATCATTTAATTTCTGATTCGGTGTCGGTGGTACGAGATAATAATTGGGCAAAAATATCAAATTCTATCTAGCAAACATGCAATCTTGATCGGTCTGTCAAACTTGCAATATCGTAAGTTAGACCTTATATAAAGGTCATCTGCATTGGTACCTTTTTCTCACCTACCTCTGCCGATAATTAGCAGTGTTTACATTGCTGTGTTCTGATTTGAATGATGTGCAATTACTGGGTAATGTGTTAATAAAATGTACATAATTTCTTCAAATGTTAAGGTTGGCATCGCGCTCTTAATATCCTCATGATATTACGAGTGTATATAGGCTGTTGTGATACTTACTACGTGGACTATATGCTTGTTTGCCGATCTGTTATTAAAAACTGCAGTATCAATTATTCCCCTGTCACATACGTGAAATTCTCTTATTCCCCTGGATTTTTCCATGGAACTTAACAAGGAAATGCTTTCAGTATGCATAAAGAATGACAAGGATGCATGGGTGCAATTATTCTTCTTGAACATCTAGTGAAGCGTTTCTTTTTTTTTAAAAAAATTCTTGATATGTGCTCTTTCTAAATTTAATGTAATCAATATTATAGAAATGTGTACATTAATTGAGCAATAAATAAATTAAATGTTATAATTTTTCGTTTTTTTAAGGATCGGACGTATTTCTCCCAACACTGTTATATAAATTCGAAAACAGTTAAATAAGCACGCGTAGTCGCTTAATTTTTAATTTTAGAATGGAGTTCGATATTAGGAAATGTACCTACACAATACACATGTTAGATTTACAAGAAGTAACACACTGATTTTCCTAATATATTATACAAATGATGCACCTTGTAACGGAGTTAATAGTATCAAGAATTTTGCCTATATTTAATAACTAAAGGTAAAAATTTATATCGCATTTTATCAATGCTACAAATAAAACTTAATGCAAGGTAGGTTTCATGCTTAGAAAAATTAAGGCCCTTAAAATAAAAAAAAATAATACTAAGATAGTTGTTCATAATTCTTGTAGAATACGCTAGTACGGCGTGGAGAACCCATTTCGCCATACATTTACTTAGGTTAGAAAGGGCACCACAAAAGTTTAGGTTTATATTGCATATTCAGCTGGATCAGAAAAAAAGTAACGACATTATGTGTTATGTCTCACAAAATGTTTTACAGCACTTAAGGTAAGCAAGATCTTACAAAGGCTGTTTACATTTGTATCTCACTCTCACCTATTTCTACCGCCAAATAGCAATGTTTACATTTTCATCATTTGGTTTAAAGGGTGAGAGAGGCAGTAAAATTACTGGGTAAGTGTGACATGCTAGTGATATCTTTGGGATGACACAAATGTCTACAGGTCACGGTTACGTTATCATCAAACTGACCATATACATATTTGCTGACTTCAAAATATTGAAAATAATAAAAACTAGAACCAACGAAAGATAGTGTAATCTGATTGTACAAAAGAAAAACTATTTTAATGACGACAACATTCACGTCGTGTACGCTCACCGATTGCCACTACGATTACCTATCAGCGAGGTAGTTTTAGGAAATAGTCCGCCTATATTTAGGAGATCTATGTCCAGCGTTGGGCGTGTTACGATCGATAATCGATCGAATCTAAATTCATTCCTAGTAAAATTGTGTTGTTTTAATGGATGTATTCATTTACATTAACTAGTACAAGGAAACGGAAATATCTCAATGATAGATTGATAATTTCATTCTTATCAATCCATTGCCCTTACTAACAAACATACGTATATGAATATCTTATATCAATATTTGCAGGTTGTTTAATGATAACCCAGGAAATGTTTAATGATATAGATGCAACTATTTACAAGGCATATCTCATGCAAATATAGATATTGTTACTTTGCATTAAGATATATTTTTACGTAACACGATATAACGTGTCTTTATGGATATTCAATTAAATTATTAGGTAAATAATAACTTTATAATTACAAAGTTCAAATTGTGACTAGATGATTTGTACAATGTACATACACGTACGTACTGTATGATTCGATCGACTGACACATTCTTTTGTTTTGTGCAGACTAAAGTTCTATTAATTAATTAACTTATTTAATTAATAAAATAAATACATTTTGTGCTATGGAGTATCGACGTAGAATAGTACCTACTCCTAGACTAGGCCACTAAGGTACCGGAAGCGACAAATAGTGCTATATTTGAAATAGAGTAACTCACATGTATCAGAGCGGGGATGAGCAGCAACAGCCGTCACGAAACTATGCTTTGTGGTAGCAACTATGCTGGGAAGATATGAGAAAGATCCCCCCTTTCTTGAACATATCCCTCACATGTCTAGCAATGGGTGTACTACTGATGATGATCTTCATGAAATACATTTCAGGTTATATACTGCCGAAAAAGTTAAGAGAAAATCAGATGATTCCGAAAATGCCTGTCCACATAAAGGGTCTTGTCAAAAATATATTTTAAAAGTAAGTACACAGATCTCCTTCAATCTTTGAGATTCATCATTACACATTAAAAACTTTTTCAACAAACTATCTCTCCAAGATTTTTTCTGAATTAAACATTGGTTTTATCTTTTTTTTACAGTATATACACGCCAAATGTGATCTCATTCGTTTTATTGGTTAATGAATAAAAGAGTCATAAACAGACAGTCAGACTATCAAAACTGCAAAAGTGTTGTTTCGGCTTCGGCTGCTTTTTACTCCGAAAGCGCCCACATATTAGTTATTCTTCAATATCTAATGTCACATATAAACACACACTAGATTCAAAATTTTATAAACTAGCTCTCAACCCCCGACTGTGTGCACTCCGACTTTTTTCGTTTACAACCAATATAAGACCATTGAGAAAATAATCACGTCCATTTTTGTAAACAAAAGTAATTGATTCTTACCACCGTACCCGGTACATTTCTTGAGATAAAAATTTCATTCTCTTTCCTGGCATGAAAAAATAAAAAATATCCCCAAAAATGGTTTCACGTTTCTAAAACTGGCAGGATAGGACATACACAGGAGATAAATTTCCAATATTACTAATTTGAAATGTAAATACGTAACGCCGAGTTTTTTGTTTTTTTATGTTATACATAAATTCTTATTTACTCAGCCCAGCTCCACAAAGTTATAATGCTAAGTGGCAATCAAAGTGTATTAAATAAAGTGCTTAATAAATATAAAGTATTGGTTTGAAACTTTAAAAGGTTTCAGAATTATTACCAATCCATTTAAATTGACAACTAATAGTAAAGATCTTTAACTTATTGGTTTAAAACTGACCTGAATTTTTACCTTAGCTTAAGTTTACCTTTGATAAAGGTCATTAAATTACATTTCAAGCTCAATTAACCAGTCAACTCAATTTACATATGCGTTTGCGATGGATTTTCGATGCAATTAATGGTGAAATTCTTTAATCCCAAATTGCCTGACAATAAGACTAGAATAGACAAATTAAGTTTAAAAATAAGGTTGGAATATCGCATATTTATGCTGTATAACTTAAATAATAAGCACTTCGAATAAGTTCTCACTTTAATCAATCTATGATACACACAATCAACACAATATAAACATTGAACAGTATTGTTTTCATTGAGGAAAATTTCGATACCAAACTAAAAAAAACACGTAGGAACTAACGTCCAGTATATTCCTTAAAAGCCTTATTTTCCCTAATTCCTGTTCACTGTACCGTGAGGTACCGGCAGAGTGAGTGCTGTGAGGTGAGATGGGCGGCAGCATCCCTGTTACGATAGCTGCGCTCTGCGATTGCCAACACACTTGCCCAGCGCGGCAATTATGGGCATGAACCTTCCTTTCTTGGAGAGGCATATGTCCAGCTGTGGACTTTCAATGGCTGGTATGATGATGATGTACACTTTTGCTAGTTTAATGTGAATAATTTAATTTCAATACGAGTAAGTTGACAATGACAGTTTAGGCTGTAGCCTGTTCTGTACCATCTATTTTGAAAATATCACCAGCTGCGGACATGCCTTTATTTTTTCCGGGATAGTCTATTTTAGACCATAACTCAGTTGGGTGTTACGTCCTGTATAAAACTTTCCAGTCGGTCTTTTTGTAGAAGAACCAAACAGTAAACCGTATTAGGAAAACGAAAGAGGATCCGTTTTAGGTCATAATCCTAATTAGCCACGCAGTGGCCACTGAACATAAATATAAGCTCATATTCCTTTTTCTCTAATTTTAGGGTTTCAGCACATACTTCGGGATTGGTCTGGCTATCAGCTTGGCCAAGCTGATCTTGCCCAGGATTAAGACTCCGTTGAAGGCCTTCTCATCCATAAAGCCGATGCATTTCAAGACGGCGATGTTCTTCGGCACATATATTGGTATTTATAAAGTACGAATTTACGCAGTATAAGTTATTTTGGTTGGAATTCATAAATCAATAAACTGGTTGACAAATTTTTTATAATTTTATTATTGCGACTATTGAACCCAGGATATAGTAAAATTATGGTGTGAAAAGCTATAATCATCACATGAGCTCACTTATAGGTATCTTCGAGAAAAATGTACTTCCTGCACATAATTGCTATTTTGAGCAGACGATGCTGATCATCTCCATACTATTTTCAACTTTAAGTAATGGTTTCGGATAGATATATGGCCATTTTGGTTTGGAAATCGCTTGCTTTCATACGACATACTCTTGAAAAATACGATGGAACAAAAGAATGAATGTAAGGCCATTTTCTAGGGGTTAGACCTCTTAAAAAGTACCTCGTTTTTATCTATTTCTACCGCCAAATAGCAGTTTCGCATTGCTATGGTCCGGTTTAAAGGTTGAGAACCAATACAAAGAAGTAGTGTCTTTAGTTCACAAGGTTGGCGACACACTACTGATATCTTTGTGATGACACGGGTGTCGGCTGCACACATTTATCATCAAGCAGACCGTATGTTTGTTTACTGACTTTATAACGTAAAAAATATTAAAAATAAAACTTGATTTAATCTAAGGACTGACTCCGCACTTGTGTTTTTTAATTCTTCCATCACATAAATAGATGATTTTGGT
Source organism: Heortia vitessoides (assembly GCA_020976665.1). Lineage (NCBI taxonomy): Eukaryota > Metazoa > Arthropoda > Insecta > Lepidoptera > Crambidae > Heortia > Heortia vitessoides. The sequence goes on along the minus strand of JACJUM010001610.1, from coordinate 15,867,435 downwards.
CACTATTGCAGGCGCATCGAATTTTGCTAATAAAAACGATATTTAATTTGCATATTCTTTACATTGCAGGCTGTGATATGCTATTTGTGCCGTAAAAAAGGTTTTGATTCAGCATTGTATGCTCTGCCAGCTGGATATCTCGCGGGGTTGTCGATGTTGTTTAATCCCAGCACTAGTTTAGCGATTGCGTCTGTAACGGCTGCTATGAAGGTATGTTATTTCTCAAATTAAAATATATGACTTAAAAACGGTAGTAAACGGTGTGAGACAATATGTTCAAATCTATTAAGACAAGTTTTCATTTATAATTACACAAATAATTATTTACCTTGTTCGCCTTGGGCCGTTGGGTGGATTCCAACATAAGACAATCATTTATATGATGAATATTTGTATTTGTTCTGTGTCAGGGTGATAAGTAAGTACTGAAGCAATTAATGCAATTCTTTTCTTGTCTGATATCCTTAACACAAGGTCGTTAAGCGACTTATTTCGAACTAATTTCAATCGGATTCTGAGTGACATAGGAATGCCGTATTGTTTTTATCATAAACTGAAAAATAGATTACTCATTAAATCAGAACATTAATAATATTAAACGCTTTGTATGCGACAGTCTCAAAGTAAAGTAGGTACCGGCAGAGTAGAATAGCCTAAAATATAAATCGCCTCAATGAATAATATAAATCGCCTCTTACGACACCTTGTACAAAGGGAGGTACCCTTTGTACAAGGTGTCGTAAGAGGCGATTTAGGTACTAGAACTGACAGATAGCGTAATATACATCAGCAATGGTGTAGGTCAAATGCACAGGTTGGAGCTTGGTAGCAGCAACCCGGCCGCGAAAGCTGCAATTGCCAACACGCTTGCCTATGAAAAGCAGTAGATGTTCAATGCCAAAAAAATATAGTGTTTAACAATTAGCTAACACATGTATGCCAAATAAAATAGAATGCAAATAAAAATATTTAAATCATATGTTGATATTAATGAAATGTAATAAACTTCATAATTGTTTGAATTATACTTTGGGTGTGTTATCTGTGTCGTAGAATAAAAGTAAAACATTAATTCCTTTTGTTTTGTGATGTCGTAAGAGGCAAAGATACTGGAACCGACAAATGGCGGTATATCCGCGGAGTTAAAATTGGCAGGCCCGATAGCGTAGATGGTAATGATCCTATCTCGTGCGCCGAAGATCGTGGGTTCGATTCCCACCCAGGATATATAATGATATTTGTATTTATATTTGCATATTTCTAATTCCACTATAGTCTGATGACCAATACACAAGTGGTTTAAGGAACGGGAAGCAGCATTTCCGTTGCAAATCAACGAACGCTTTTTGATTACCACTATGCCAGCCCAGCTTGGCAATTAGGGGCAAAATCCTTTTCTTTGGGAGGCCTTTGTCCAACACTGGAAATTTTAAGTATATTACATGAAATGATCAAGCCGATTTTATTATATAAGAGGTTTTCAGACAAAAGTATAAACACTGCTAATAAATATATTGGGTTTTAAAACAAGTTTTTTGTTTCAGTTATATTCGACAATTCTCTACGAGAAGAGAGTATTACCAGAAAATGTGCCCATCTCTGAAATGATGTACTGCATATGTCAAGGAATTTTGTTTTCTGCAAGATTTGTTGATGCAGAAGCTTGTCCTCCATATATATTGAACCTTGTGAGGACTGTTAGCTATGGACAGTAAGTATCTGTATTTATAAATCAGTGGTTGGTAAGCACCATAAACATATTACACACGCCTCTGTTTTTTCAATTAAGATGTGATTATTTTTTAAAAGAATCCGTAATTTTGTATTTGAGATTTAGAGTTTCACAGAAAACTTACTAGAGGTAGACAAGGTCGTCTACATCGGTACCTCACACGCACCTATTTCAGTGTTCGCATTGTTGTCACCTAGTTTAACGAATCAGAGAGCAAATGAAGTTACTAGGTAATATAACATAACATCTTCAAGTCACAAGGTTAGCAACACGCTAGTGATATCACTACCTTAGTTTACAAAAAGGTCGATTACCGCTGATTAAGACAATTATCTCAGTGTTAATGACGATAAATGAAAGTAACTTTAGGCTGCGAACACACAGCGATTATTATATATTTACGAAGAAAGTTTTGAGAAATGTGTGAACACATTTTTGGCTCGTGCTGAACGAGACCTAGGCTGGCAGAGTAGATTAGTGCCTCCGCCTATACCAAAAGTCGTAAGAGACGACTGTGGTATTATAGTTGAGAAATGGCGGTTTATTTTCCTGAAGTAGAAAACCTAAAATACAAAAGGACGGGGACAGGCCACAGAAAGACGGCAACGATCGTAGTGATCCTATCATGTTTGCCAAGAACATAATATGATAGCAGGTATCATTATATGATTGCCCTGTATCTGGGTGTTAAATATTTGTATTTAACACCCAGATACAGGGCAATCATAGCTTTTAGATATTCGTAATCTTTGTGTGACTTATCACTGATTCAGGTCAATGTATGAGATGTGTTGCTATATTACTATGATTATACATAAAATTAGAGATAAGAGAGCGATATGATATAAAAGATGATGTTGTGACAACAATAGAGAAAGGAATGTTTGGACATCTAGAAAGGATACAGCGACAGTAAATGGAAAAGTTGGTATAGGGCAAACTAGGCGATCATACCTTAACGAAGCAGAAGACGTATTAAAGAATGGCTAGATCAGAAGTACTAAAAATAAACGAGCGTGTATGAGAGTACTAATGTGAGTAAAGAAAGCGGAAGAAGTATGCCAAGATCGTAGCTAGATAAGATAGGATCACTACCAACTACGCCAACAAGCCCATTGTATGTATGTGTTTGTTATTAGGTATGTGTAATAGTAATGAGGCATATGACCGTCGATGATATGTGTCACCGGAGCCTTTAAATAAACCGTAAAGATATCACGTGCGTCACTAACCTTGACCTGAGAAAATACATCAAGCCACTCAGTAATATCACGCCATTTATTTTGTAAACTGGGAAACAATACAGCCCACTTCTCCCATCTGCAGTAGAATCTAGAGATTACACTTTCCAAATAGAGAAGTATTGTATTTGATTACTTTCAAATTTAGGCTAACACACGACTCTTAGGAAAATACTTAAGAGTGCCTTCTATCGTCAAACAAATTAAGCAATGATCTTACAAAGTCGAATATACTTTATTCAAGTAGGGTCATTACAAGTACTTTTAAATTGTAAATAAAATAAGTAATAATAATAACATTAATATTTCTAAAAAGGACGTGATTTTATGCATATTTTTATATAATAGACGTCCCTGATGACCCAAGGGATCATAACAGTCATCTAACACAGATAATTTCATTAGGCCTAACTTAAACTAGTCTGCCGGCACGAGACCCACCATTAAGATACCTGTAAGAAGAACTTGTGGAGATAAAGGTTCTACTAACAGCACCTATATAGTAGTTGGCGCTAACCAAACCCCTACCATCATCTGCGCTATAAAAATATGGTCTTAAATCTAATGGTTACATCAGTTCCACCCCAATCAGTTTTGTCGTTGACATAATATTTAACACAATAGTAAGCTTCGAAGATAAGCTTATACCCACAAATATTATCTTGTTGGATGATCAATGATTGGAGTGAAAGATTTGGCCTTAAAGTAACCTAGTAAAACACAAATAATTTTGTTGGGGACATCCAGGATGAGTTTAAAAAACTTCAATAGTTTTTCTAATTACAGTATACACAGTAGAACAGTTAAAAATTTAAGAAATTCTTATGGACAATAACTTGTTCTGGACTGCACCATTAAAGGATGTTAGTCGAAGACTTCTTGTGTTGATTTTATTGGTGTAAAATAAGGAGTATATAATAATAATTGTTATTATATTCAAAGGCAAGTCTGTTATTCTTGTACATGTGAGGATTTCTTGAGGTTTACTCATACATGTGTCGTTTGTATACGTCTATGAATACGTGCATAAATTTCACAAATTTACACAACTACTCTATGCTCGCAGTCTGCTTCTAAACGGTTGGAGCAGGAGCATTTCCTTTCCATACAGTCAATACATATTATATTTATATGTATTTAATATGTATAAAAGTACCACCCCCTGTACCAGGTGTTGTAATAGGCGAGTAAGGTACTAGAACCGACATATTGCGGTATATCCATCCGACACAGTGTAATTCAATGCTTAGAGTAGGGATGGGCAGCAGCATCCTTATCGCGAAAGCTGTGCTCTGCATTGCCACCACGCTTGCCCAGCGCGGCAATAATGGGCAAAATTTTCCCTTTCTTGGAAAGGTACTATGTCCAGCACTGGACTTTTAATGGCTATAATGATAAATATGATAAACGATGATAAATATGTAGAAGAATACTCAATACGACTAAACTAATTAAATATTTTTATTACAGCTGCGAAAGTATCACCCGGCGGATTTTAGGAGGTAAAAAAAGTATACCAACTTCTTAAATCTGCAAATAAAATAATCTAAGGAACCGATTGCGTTGTTTGGAAGAAGACGTGGTATCTTAAAGGTTGTGGGTAATACACCAAAGTCACGAGGATGGGTGAACAAATTTCGTTTGTTTACATTTTATTTATTGATTTTGTAAATACTTTATGTTATTCATTGTTTGAAGTTCAAATTGATTGATTGTAATATAATTTATTTGAATAATACGTCTTCTTTATTTAGATTATTAATTAATATTGAAATCATAAACTGCACTGAATAATTTTAGTCAAAAGAATAATTTACGCAATATCTTATAAATTTACCTGAGTCTGGATGAGTTGCCTAAAACATTTGTGACAGATATCAGACAACCGAGGAATCACAAATATAACATTTAAATATATATATTCAGCACCCAGACACAGAACAAACCAAAAATCATCATATAAAAATTTATACTGGGTGGGGTTTGTACCCTCAACTTTTGGCCCACAAAATAGAAACACTTATCTGCGCCATCAAGCCCGTCAAGTTTTAATTATAGGTACTCCTAAAAAAAATTCTAATACAAGCGAGCGGAGTTATTTAAAAAATAATTACTCCAACAATATAATAAAAGTTTATTTTTGTAATATCGAATATAAAAAATTCTTAAATCTTTTATAAGAAAAATATATTAGTTACTTCCTACAACGAATTCCTATAAATAATGCTATTTTTGTTCAGGATTAAAAATCAAAAAGCCTTAGCGTGACGATAGAATAGGACAGTACCTCTCTATGTATCAGATGTCGTGGGAAGCGGCCGATATACCGGAGTCGATTGATTTAATGACATAAATAAGGCTTTTTTAGTTTATTATTTCAAATAAAAATAATTGGAACATATTTGCTGCTTGAAAATAGAATAAAAAAGACTATGTACAAATATATACAACGGCAGTAAATGGAAAACTTGATTGGATTAAAGGATGATTCAGGTGAATATACCTTTATCAGGTCGAAGAAGTAATAATGAAAGATCAGATCAGTAGTTCTAAGAATAAACAAGTGCAAATGAAAGGTCTAAGCAAGTGAAAGAAGTGAGTAGGATATGACAAGACCGTAGCAAATTCAGATCCATAGTCTTTACCTACCCTCTTTAATTTTTTACCGAGAATTATTAAAATTCGAGGTGTACCGGTTTGCCATGTAGTACCGGCAGATAAGAAGAGTACCTCCTACCGCACCTGGTGTCGTAAGATGCGAATAAGGTACCGAAACCGACAGATGGCGGTATATTCATCCGAAACAATGCAGGTCAAATGTTCAGGGCGGGGATGGATCTCGGTCGCGAAAGCTGCACAGTTTATAGGCAAACAATCTCCTTTCTTGGAGAAACTTTCTATGGCTGGTTTGATTATGATGAAGAGTACCAGTAGAGTAAAATAGTACCTTCTTCTTTTAAATGTATTAAAAAGTAAATAATATTATATTATCTTAATTTTACGCGTTAAAAACTACGAGTACTTCTTGGTTGGTTGGTTTTAAAACGCGTTTTTTTATTTATTATTTGGTTACCTAGATGTATTTTGTTGTCAATCTTGAGGAACCGGTTGTCCCAAGGTAACCAAAACGTGGAATAAAAAAAATGTGTCGCGTGTTTAAATCTTTAAAAAGTAGTTTTATTAAGGAACTTGTTATAACATCCGTAAAACTTACACTGGTGGACATAGGCCTCCCCAAGCAAGGAAGACTTAGTTCATAATTGCCGCGTTGGGCATGCGTGGTGGCAGTTAATAATAATAATAAATATAAATACATTCAACATCTCATAGATTTTCCTGATTTCGCCAACTATCAACACAGTGCATAGTACTATTTTACTTTGTCGGTACCATACAGCTAACAAATTTAGAAACTCATTGATGGCGACATATCACCCTACCCTAACTAGCATTTTAGTTGCGGGACGACGCTCTGCAAATGCCACCATACCTGACAGCGAGATAATTATAGAAATAAACCTACAAACAAATCTACTAACTGGTCTTATTTGAAATAACTCGAGGGGGTAATAAATGTCGCCTGGCTGATATAATAAAAAAACATCACCACATCTCAAGGGTTGATCTCTCCTACTCCGATATAAGTAGTTTAAAATACTTGTACTAACAACATCAGACAACAAAGGAATAACAAGTATGATACTTAAATACATACAAATAGCACCCAGTCACAGAACAAATACAAAATTCATTATATGTACATGATGACGATAATAAATAAAGATAATATAACGGACCAACATCCACACTAACAATACAACACCACCACCACCGCACTAGATACCAGACCAGTACCATTATTTCTCGTTTCAGAAGAACTCGAACAAGCCGTACGGTTTGAAGCATGAGGACGCTCTCTACGACATGACAATAATTATTACTTTATTTTCTTTTTTTATATAGAATCACTTAAGTGCTTGAGCTATAAATATGTTACAATATAGTCTAAGTAATAGACTGGCATTCGTACTAGGAAAACCGTATATGAGCCAGCCTCACTAGATCGCGCCGAAGCGGGACGCTCGTTTGTTAAAGATGGGGCCGCCATTTATGTTTGACATTTATGATAATAGTTTCGT
>JACJUM010001610.1:15805609-15850807 GCA_020976665.1 Heortia vitessoides | reverse complement strand
ATTTGTATATAAATACGTATGTATGTGTAAAGGTAAAAATAAAATTTTGTTAATATGAAATTCAGTGCGAGATTCTTTGTATAAATTAATGTTTTAAATATAATTCTTTGTATAAATAAATGTTTTAAATTGTTACTATTATTTCATCCTTATTCCTACTATACGAATGAATATTCACATTAAAATTATTTTACCACTCAAAGTCGTTGTCACGTAAAACTTTCGCCCGTAATCCAACTTTACAGGCAATCAATTTTTTTCTATATATCATCTAAGTTACAAGTACTATTCAAAATCGAATTTTTCATTACTTTTTCATTCGTTATGAGTTTATTGAGTCAAGGACTAAAAAGTGTATATTTTTTACGAAACGAGAAAAGTAAAATGATGAGAGTAAAGTCCATTAACTTCAATGGAATGTATCCTCCATTCAGATGTCATTCCTCTGGAATAAAGTTAAAATTTCTAGTACTGTAATTAGTCATTCATAAACTACTCAGATCTTCTATGCTTAGCCCCGCATTCATGCGAGGATTAATTGCAGCCAAAACTAATGTTCATGATATATTATGAAATTTAAAAAATGGTCTTCCATCACCACTTCATGCATCGTATATGACTCATTCTATGTTTTATTGTCTCGATTAAATTGACGGATGGCGCAGATGGTAGTGATCTTATCTTATGCGCCAGGGGTCGTGAGTTCAATCCTCGTCTAGGAAAAATATTTATATGATGATATTTGTGGTTTGTCTTGTGTCTAATGTCTAAGTCAGGTATGAGATATTTTGGAATTATTATAAATATTCCCTATTTCTTGTGGATAGGTACTTTTTTTTAGTAGTAGACGTTCTAAAGTTGTTGTTAATTATGATAATCAAATTTGCTGTTTACTTTTAGTGCGATTTAGTGTGTCGATTTGCCGTAACCTGACGTCAGCTACATAGGAAAGTGCAGATATGATAAGAAAAGTTATTTACATAAACCCAAGAAATATCACACGTGTTTAATAATCAAACCAAAAGAATAGTATCGCACACTCTTTGTACCAGATAAACATATATAAAAACGTTTTTTTTCATAAATGTAGAATATGTACTGGTAACATTTTCTTTTTCATCCCATACTTTGTAGCCAATGTGTGCCGATGAATTTAGCAATTTCCGTTTACATAGCTGACAGCAAATCTTTGCCTTCTATTGAATGCCACACAGGTGAAAATCTTATTTTTCGTCCCCTCTACGGTAACTTAAGTTCACTTCAGTGATTTAAATGTTAAAATGTGAGTTGAATAGTATAATAAATGTGCATTTTGCCAACCCGATAATTAGACTTTATCTTTTGTTTAATTTAACATAAGATAGACCTCTTACAAAGGTCGACTGCATTAGCGGTAGAAATAGGTAAAAGTAAGGTACCTTTACCTATTTCTACCACCAAGTAGCAATGTCCGCTTGCCTGTGTTCTGGTTTAAAGGGTGAGAGAGGCAGTGAAATGCGGCATATTTTCTTCAGCAGAGCTAGTTTCATCGGAAGGATATTCTTGCGATGAAACTAGCGTCTATAGGCAGTAGAATCCCCGTCGCGAAAAATGCTCTCTGTGATTGCAGACACGCTTGCCCAGCTCGACAATAATGGGCAAAATTCCCACTTCTTTAGATCCCCTATATCCAGCAATAGACATCCAATGGCTGATACTGTTTTGATAATGATTTTACATTTAAACAATTCAGACATATTGTTTCGAGTACTTAACAACAAAACGATGCACAAAGAAAACACAGAAAATATAAATAATATTAACGAATATAATGTTTGAGTACTCAGATGATAAATAAGAGGCGCAACTAAGGTCTCTGGTGCTGTATCGAACCAACAGGGTAAAATTTACTTCTCCCCGTACTCTACAGCTAAATCTAAACTGATGCATCCGAACTGGTGGCAGTAAAAAGCGAAAGGGCGGGGACTTGCAGAATTCTCTTCGCAAAACGTTCTGTGATCACCACCACGTAAAAGCTAAAATGATGATTAAAGGCCGGCAGGTGAGGAGTTTACTCCTTTCTAGATTGCGGTATTTTTATTTGAAACTTAAGCCTTTCTGGACTCACACGGATAAAACGGGGCTGTCAAATCTGTCAAAATACTGACATCTGTTTAAAACCAAGGTCTGTAGGTGAGATATCTAAAATTGATTTTACGCTGGAATTCACTTGTTTTGCGAGATTTTAACTTGAAACCTTTTCCCTGCCAGGACTCACAGATTTGTTAGAATACTGATATCTGTATACATTCACACAATTACTGTATTACTAGCTGAGATAAATGAGAGACGGCGCTAATAATGAGATAGACCTCATACAAAAGGTGGTCTGCATTGGTATCTAACTCTAACCTATTTTGACCGCCAAATAGCAGTGCTCGCATTGCTGTGTTCCGGTCTGAAGGGTGATAAAAGGCAGTGAATTGACTTGGAAATCTGGCATAATATACTCAAGTCACAAGGTTGGCAACACGATAATGATATCCTTGTGATATTACGAGTATATAGGCTGCAGTGACGCTTCATATCACACTGACCTGTATGCTTGTTTGTTGACTTGGTCATATAAAAAAAATGTATTTATTTCTCTAGGGTAGCTGGCTTCGAGGGAGATCTTTCCTCAAGCCAATATTAGTGACTTTTATTATATTTAAATGTAAAAGTATTAATTTTGTTTATAAATATTTATTTGGTATAAATTTTGTTTGTAAATATTCATTTAGTATAAATTTTGTTAATAAATATTTATTTAATATAAATTTTGTTTATAAATATTTATTTAGTATAAATTTTGTTTATAAATATTTATTTAGTGTAAATTTTGTTTATAAATATTTATGTAAACAATTTAATGTTAGCACACGTACAAAATACTTTACTAGTAATCATCAAAGGTGAGTTTAACTCACAAGACAGGATTACTAACATCGTGGGTTCGAATCCCACTCAGATCAAATATTTACATGATGCATATTAAGTATCTGAGTACATATATGGTGAATTTGTATTTCGTTAATCGCGTTACTGTTGGAGTTTTTATTTTTGAGTCTTAAACCTATAAACCACTTTTATATTTAAAAATCATTTTTTCAATCAAAACCTTAACGAAACCAGTTTAACCATGGACATTAATATTATTCAATTTTATTATGTAAATATATGATAAAATTGAAGTTTTAACATATCATATTTGTGTTTTTTTAGTTATTCATTAATTGATAAATCATCGAACTGTGTACGAATGCTTGAATCACTCAAAAGGCATCGAACCCTTAATAATCAGTGGTTTTGTAAACTAAACAAAGCAATTTGCTTTGACCATATTTATAGTAAAGATATTTCAATTTAATATTGCTTACTAGACAGTGTGTGAAATAAGACAATAAAATATTTTGATCAATTTTACGTGTTACGTGCAGTTAAAATTCAATTCCAGACAAATCCAAGTAATAAATCTTTGAATAATTAACTACTAAAGATAGATCTGATACAACGATACCGGTACCACACGGCATTGACACTGTAGCAAAATTATAGGAACAGCGTCAACAGCAAACATAATAATATGGTCCAAATTATATACACGCTGCATTCCACAATTCAAGCTTACCAGCGTCCGTGAAGCCGTCTCGATCTCGGCCTTTGTTACAGATTCTTCTTCATGGAGATTTATGTAGATTCCATTTACGTATTGTTACGGACCTTACCCTCTCCCAAGTCTCTTTCTTGACTTAGTACAGTCTAGTCGTCTTCTTCAGTCGATCATTACCAATTGACGGGCCCGATGGCGCAGATGGTAGTGATCCTGTCTTGTGCACCAGGGGTCGTGGGTTCGATTCCCACTCAGAGCAAATATTTATATGATGATATATGTGTTTGCTCTGTGTATGGGTGTAAAATATATGTATTTAAGTAGTATATTTGTGATTCCTCTGTTGTCTGGCATTCGTAACACAACTGCTTTAAGCGACTTACCACGGAGTCAGGTCAATGTATGAGATGTTGTGGGAATTATTTATTATTATTATTATTAATTATAAGACGTTAATTGCTGGATATATCTAACATATTAAAATAATTTACATCATAATTGTAATATTAAGCGAAATGATAAATAGGTAGCTGCAAATTCCCGTCAAGATATAATAATAATAATAAATTCACAGAGCATCTAAATACATTGACGTGACTACGAGGTGAGTTGGGTTAAGCGATAGTGTTAAGGTTATCAGTTAACCGGGATATCATAATAAAATAAATTTTTGTCACCAGTCCATACGGAATAAACACAAATATTCGTCACATAAAGTGAACCTTATACAAGGTTGTCTGCAATGATACTTCACTCTCACCTACTTCTACCGCCAAATTTTTCGCGTTGCTGTGGTCCGGTTCGAAGGATGATCGAGGCAATAAAATTCCTGGGTTGGCAACGCTCTAGTGAAATCCTATAGGCTGTGTTCGGTCTGGTGTAATAAAGAAAAATATATATATGTCGGAGTTATTGCGACTGTAGCGCCACCAGCGGTGGTGATCAAAGGAACGAAATGCCAACGCTACCTTCGAGGCCGCGGTCGTTCTAGCGCAATTAAGTTCAGTCAAGAACACGCATAGAAACTGTCAGCGTATCGTTGATATTCTACTTGGTGCATAACTTGATTATAATTATTGATTGTATAAAAGTGTGTATCAACGAAAAGCCTATTGTTGAGTCCTAGAGATGGCAGATGACAATCAAGTAAACGTTCCTTCCCGGTTGTATGTATTTATCCTGGGTTAGAATCGAACCATAGTAGGTTCTTTGGCGCACAAGACCCTATTACTACATTCTGCGCACTTAGGTCTGTTTTATTTATTTTTTAGTCTTAAGACTTATTTACTTATTAGAATAATTCGTTTTAACAACCATCTGGCGTCAGTTAACTAGTTAAAAATGAGTTTTATAACCCTATAATTTCTACAGGGTCATCCATTAATTAATATATATCATCATCATTCAAAGTCCTCTGCTGGACATAGGTCTCCCAGAAAAGGGGGGATTTTAACCATAATTGCCGCACTGGGCAAGCATATCGGTCATCGCAGAGCGTAGGTTTTGCGACGGGAATGCTGCTGCCCATCCCCACCCAGTGAATTAGAGCTGTACTGTTTCAGATGGATATACCGCCACCTGTCGCCATCTGCCATTCCGGTACGCCAGTCGATAATTGGTACAGGGAGAAGTACCGGTACTTTTAAAGATAGAAAAATATTAGCAGTTATAACTATTTAAACGTGCTTATGACATGTATTAAAGATATTTTTGAGTTTAAGTTTGAATTCAATGTACTTTTTTGTTGTTTATCAAACAATTCTGACACTTAAATTTTCTATGACTGGAATGGAATACAAGTAAGCTCAAATTTTTTATATCAATTTTGTAAATTGCGATATTTCTAAGCATTATAATATTAATAAGTACGTGGCGATAAATCATTCTTCTTTTATAACAATGCATCAGGGGATTTTAAATGTAATCATTTTAAGTGTTTCGATACGTGCAAGAAAAAAAAATTCAAATTTGGTAATAAAAAATTCTATAAATCATAATTCAAATAGTTTACGTTGAGTTTGACCATACGTTACCAGCAAAGAACTGAACTTCCCTCTGTACAAGGTAAGGTAAGAGGTGATAGAGGTACCGGAACTGACAGATGGTGGTATATCTTCTCGTATTTGAGCTCAAACTGGGTGAGCATGGGCAGCAGCAGCATGGATAAAACAGCGTCTGTTGGGTTAGAAAGTATACAAATATATGTAAAGGTTTTGGCGCATTTCTGCCAACTCGGATTCATGCTCAGAATGCTATTTGTACTTCTATTTGGTCATGGACTCGACGCACCAGAAACACACATGGCTTTCGCATTATCGTATCAATCTTTACAATGTTCTATGATCATCTTGGAAGACTTTCGTCCAGCAGAGTAAGTCTTGCTGCTAATAATGTTAATGGATTCTAACTTTAAATTAATGTATGTAGTACAAAAACAGGAAAGTAGTCATTATAAGTTCAAGAAGTGTCATTGCCACTGAAAAAATCAATATGTCCTTTTTTATCAAAGATAGTTTTGATCTATCTTAAAGTCCGTAGCTTTGCTATAAGAATTATACAGCCCATTTCCTTATTTTTTATAATTAATAATAACTAGCCAAGATATAATTTGTTTTAATACTAAACAATACTAACCAAGATTTAATTTGTTTCAATACTAAATAATTCTAGCCAAGATTTAATTTGTTTCAATACTAAACAATTCTAACTAAGATTTAATTTATTTTAATACTCAACAATTCTAACCAAGATATAATTTGTTTCAATACTACACAATTCTAACCGCAACTCTTAGTATAGGTTCCTAATAAATATTTATAAGGCAAAAATGCAAGTGACTATTATTCAAATGATACAGTTTTATCTAACCGTTTGTATGCGACCGCCCGGGCCACGGAAGCCGTCCGGGGACTGTGCGCCGACAGGAAGACGCCCTCAATAACGGCTTGCAGACCAACCAAGAACAGACTTCGCACTTTTACTATGTATAATTCACTCAATATCTTGAACATTAACTTGAATTTGTGAAAAATAACTTAAATCACATGTGTTACAGATGTCATACAACAGAAGGATCACAAACATAATACTTAAATACATATTTTTATATCCAGATACAAAAGAAATATAAATATCTTACCCTTGGTGCAAATGATAGTGATATAACATTAGATAGACCTCATATAAAGGCAATCTGTATTGCTACATCACTTTCCTCGATCCACCAAGTGTGTTCCGGTTTGATGGGTGAGTGAGGCAATGACGTTTCTGGGTAATGTGACATAATATTTTCAAGTCACAGGGTTAGCAACGACTTAGTGATATCTTTGTGCTACTGCGAGTCTATACGCTGCTGAGACGCCTATTACGAGAAATGTATGCTTATTTGTTAACCAGATCTAGCATCCGGGTTACCACCAACAGAGTTATTTAAGTGTTAATTTAAACAAAAATACCATAGTAAATATATTGATTAAAATACATAGTGCCTACCATTTTATAACGTGAGATGTTTAAACCTATTGAATGAGTTCTTATTAGGCATATATACTACTATGTAATTGACTCAATGTATAAAGTTCTACAGCCAAGAGGTACCGCAGAGTAGAATAGTTCCTCTCTCTGCACCAGGTGTCGTAAGAGGCGACTAAGATACCAGAACCGACAGATCGTGGTAAATCTATTCGAAACAGTGTAGCTTAAATTCAGAGGGTAGAGATGGGCAACAGCATCTCTGTCGTGAAAGCTGCGCTTTTCGATTGCCAACACGCTTGCCCAGCGCGGCAATTATGGTCGAAATTCCCTCTTTTTTAGGTAGACCAAGGCCAGCAGTGGACTTCAGAGATGGAATTGTAATGATGATGATGATAAAGTTCTAATTGTCTTCAACATTTTTTTATATTAAATCTTGAATTGTGTTGCTTTGTTTTGTAATTTGAACGCATATTGTATTTGCTCAACATGTGTACTTGACTGGAACTCAAAAACTTTGTAAACTTCTTTAAAAACACTGTACATATTATTAAACGTCTTTAAAAACTTTGTACATATTATTATAGAAAATCAAGAATTAATATTGTTACAGGCTATGGGGTGCCGGCAGAGAGTTCTGTACGAAAGGATATGCGACTAAAGTACCGGTACTGGCAGATGCCGGTATATCTATCATATTAAGGCTGTCCAGCGAGAAAATTAAGGGCACAAACGTTTATTGATCGATTGGAAATCTTCTTGGGAGGCTTATATTCAACAGTGGATATCCTACGATTGATATAATGATACTAAATAGTACTGAATTCTAAACTAGACAATATACACAGTACCGTTTACCGTACCCTAACGACAAAGTAGAATGTCATGTTTATTTATATCGAATCAATGGCCTGAAAAATAAGTTTCAAGTTTCTAACTCTAAAAATAGTGATAATTCCATACAACTTTTCATCCCCCCTTTGACCCCTTATAACCCTTATTTCGAATCAAAAATAGCTTATGTCTTTTTCAGGGTATAAAGATTGTCTGTGCCAAATTTCATCAAAATCGGTTGAGAGGTTTAAGCGGGAAAGCGTAACAGACAGACGGACAGAGTTACTTTCGCATTTATTATATTAGTAGGGATCATAATAAAGAGCGGACGAAATCACCGCTCGTTTCTCTGTATAAAGTTAATGCGGGACATCTCGATGCGTCGGGTACTCTATGGCGTCCGTAGGGAACCACCCGCGCACTGTGTTTGTTCATTAGAGGTTTTAATTTGATTTTTCTAGCGCGTTTTAATTGCAGAGAGTTTATAATTTTCTACTCATTTATTCGCCGAGGAGTTCTCGGGTCCGAACAATTTGTTTGTGGCATTTGTTTTTCTCAATTCGTGCCCTGGTTTAATAGAACTATTTCGGAGTTGTTTAAATGGGGACGATTTTCCTTGCTTTGGTTGCGAAAAGGCTTAAAGATTATTACACTGGAATAAACGACGGCTTTTTAAATGAGATAGACTTTATTCAAAGGTCATGTGCTTTGTGTGCGTACCTCATTCTCAAGTATTTCTACCACCAAATAGCAGTAAAATTACTGAGTAATGTATTAGGCTGCTTTGACGCATACTATCAAGCGCAATTTATGCTTACCTGCTCTGCCTATAATAAAAAAAATAGTGATCAAAACTTATTTCATTCGATTGTTATATAGCTATAGATACACATGTATCTATAGCGTATAGATTAACAAATAACAAATAAAAATGAACTCTCTAAATGTATGTGCTCGCTTAACTCTAGAACGACTGCGCCAAATCGGAAAATACTATTTTGTTTGTTCATTAGAACACACACAGTTTGTACGGAATCAATTGATTGGTAAATTAAAACCTTTTATTTATATTACCTGTGTAGGTGGAGATGAATTTATTATTCAGAGACCCAAGAAACTCATGAGGTAAAGGGATCAGCGGGATTAAATTTTACCGAACCGGATTTTATCAGGACGAAGTCGGGGTGGGTTATTAGTTATTAAAATTGGGATCTAACTAAATTTGGTAAAACTATGGAAAATTTTTAATATTATTGATGCCTGTATAGTATAGAAAAATAAATAAAATAATTATTATATTACTAATAAATTAATGTACAAAATATCTCGCCTCAATGAGAGATTAGTCGCTTAAAGCACTTTCATTACGGACGTCGGACAACAAAAAAATCACAAATATAATCATAATCATCGTAACTATATAAAATCATAACATAAGAAAGGGGGAGCTTTGTCCATTATTGCCACGTAGAGCATTATTGCTACTATGCAATTGAACTTCACTGTCTCAGGTGGATATACCGCCATCTGTCGAATCCGGTATCGACAGTCCGTTCCGATTCAGTCGCCTCTTATGACACTTGGCTCAGGGGAGGTACAATTCTACTCTGCCGAAACTTCACGACAATATAATACATATATTATAATACCTTGATATAAAACTTACACAAATATCATCATATATTTACCCTGGGTGGAAATCCGACTCACAACCTTTGGCGCACAAGATGCCGTCATATTAATCGTACAATGTCTACTTTTAGATAAGGTATCTATTAGGATAGGTTAAATAGCTCGCATTAAGCGTAATCTCTAATAGAGATTACTTGGGGAGGCTTATGACCAGCTGTGGATGTCTTACGGCTGATATGATAATGAAGCGTAATCCTGCGTTTCCAGTACGATCTTTTAGTTAGTCTAATCATTACATAAAAAGGGGAAATATTAGACTTTTTAATTTCTATTAAAATTTCTCAATATCAAGTATCGAATCTTCTATACATCTTACAGTTTCGGTTTAGTTGCCATCTATCGAGAAATTGGCGAACTAACAATTCTCACAGCGCCAACTCTAAATAAAAGGTAAAGATGCTTTTTGCTGCTTGACTTATGTTTTACATATTTGTTTTTACTGCGTTACTTAATCTACTTTTTAATCGACACGATTTGTAGTTCTGCCATTCTGCGGATAAAGAATTGTTGAATCTTAGACTAGGATTTTGATTTCTTTGTATCACTTCGTGATAGAGTTTTTGTTTTTGAATTCAAAAATTGATAAAGCGCGTTTTTGTTATATAAATATTGGGTATTTTATTTTAGATAATATAAATATAATACGATCTGCGTGATGGTAAATGGTCAACTAGCGTATTAATAACCGTTTTATATGATAGAGCTTTAAAGGTTTTCTGCATAGAGACTTTACTCTCACCGGATATTTCTGCTGCCAAATAGCAATGTTTGCATTCTGTGTTCCAGTTTGAAGGGAGAGAGAGGTAGTGAAATTACTGGGTAACGTGACATAATATATTCATGTCACAAGGCCAGCAGCGTGCTAGTTTATGACCGTCTTTGGGCTACTATAATGCTACCTTACATTTGGACTGTTAGTCGACATAGTCTATTAAAAATTTCAAAGTAACAGGTTTTTGACATCATACTCATACATTTTCAAAAAACAATTTAGTACCATTTACTACCCATTTATTTCTTTGCAAAAAATGAAAACATCGATCAAACGAATAAAACAACAATTTAATTATTGGTGTATCACTTGAATTTATTTATATTTACAGTGTTGGAGAACTACTATTTTGTAATTAAAAAAATAATTCAGTGGCCGACTTAGCGTACAACATTTTTTTTATCAAATTATTAAGGCTTATCTTACAAACTAAAAGGAACGACATGTGGTACTGGAATTTAAGTATTTACTTTAGGGGCATTAAAATTAGATTCACTTACATGAACAGTTGGAATGCTCCAAGTCAATGGAGTATTTCTATATATTTGAAATTACATCTACTTGTTTATTAACTCTTCAGTGACGACAGTGGCGCCATATTCGCTTGTAGTGTGAAATTTAGGAAACAAATCTATTAATATAAATAACTGAATTGTATTAAAGTTCATTCATAAGTGAATGTTTCGTGAAGAAAGATTTAAACTTGTGTTTAGACAATTGTTTTAAAAATATTTAACAGATACTACAATTATTGTATCTAATATGGTGAATAAAAACTCACATTGTGGACATATGACAGTTAATTCGTAGATTATAGTACACATTTATGAATATTTTGAAATTCACAAGCAAAAGTAAGGTTGG
Organism: Heortia vitessoides; assembly: GCA_020976665.1. NCBI lineage: Eukaryota > Metazoa > Arthropoda > Insecta > Lepidoptera > Crambidae > Heortia > Heortia vitessoides. Next base: position 15,839,543 of record JACJUM010001610.1, on the reverse strand, counting down.
GGGATTGATAGACTTAAGACTAGCATGACTTTTATATATTGTACGGTGAGAAAAATGTATGACATAAATACCTACCTAAAATCTAACAATATTTTTGTCTATTTTGAACTCAATAGTTCGCGGTTATAGTTTAAAATCGATTGCGAAGTTATGGCAGATTTAGGTAAGTTGATCTGTTGTTGTGTGTACTCAAGAGTGTGTTGTATTGTGCATGTTAATTTTAAATTGCATAAATAACTGTTTGAACACATCAACATCTAATTATCATGTATAATAAACAGACTAAAATAAATAAATGAATATATAATATGAAAAAGTATTTACACAGCTTATGACAATACTGGCTTCCATTTCACAATTAAACAGACATTTCTTTGGGAGTTAAAACTATGCCTACACCTCTTACTCGCAAAATTACAAAATTCAACACTTACATTTAAATTAATAAAAAATATATTAATTCTAATGAACTTAAAGTAATCGGAGAAAAATCTTAATCTTCAAGATAGAGAAACTAAATAAATACATCAACATAATCTAACAAAATGTGCTCAGTATTCTAGAATGAGTTTAACAATCTGTCATTTTACAAATGACTTTAAATTGAACGTGATTTCTTCAGTAATTGAGTACATTTTTAAATTGTCAACTGGGAACATTGAACATTTGGACAACTCGTTAGTTATTAACAACATAGAGTACCTACATTATAAAAGGTAGTCTGTTAGAAACTACTTAAGCCAAAATGTATGAATTGACCTGACTTTGAGTAGTCGCTTAGAGAACCTGTGTTACGGATGTGACACAAAGAGACAAATGACAGAAGATTCCCAAATATTACCTACAGACATCCAAACACAGGAGTAACACAAATACTCATCGTGTGTATACTTGTCCTGGTCGAGGACCGAACCCCATAACCCCTTTGCGCACAAGATAGGAATGCGCCAACGGGCTAAAAACTGCAATTTTTTTTTTTATAAACGTTATAAGGTCTCCATGGTAGGACTTAATAATGAAGTACATTGGAGGGGTGAAAGTTACCATCGTTACTATCGTTTTGCTAGAAAACATATTCCTTATTAGAATATTTGCTTGTGTACCTAGTGTAAAAGTGTGTAAATAGTGTTTAACAAAAAACATCATTTGAAGTTAAATAAACATAAACAAATTACTAGAAATATAAATTAAAAGTGGGCAAGCACCCAGCGAACTTATTTACTTTATGAGAAAACGTATGGGTTGAGAATGCGTTGATACGTGCATTTAATGTAAGTTCAGATTTCGACTATTCTACAATCGTTGAAGTATGCACCAAGAACCAAGCCGGCTTACAGCAATTACAGTCGCATTTGACTCGGCTTACCATTGTATTTTGTGTCGACCGGTGCAAAATTATGCATGTTATATACCTTTCATTGTTAATTTTTGTGTACCAGCTGGATACAGGTTACCATCAGTTATTTCAATTACCTATCATCTACACGTACATAAAACTAAACAAATATTAAGAGCTGATCATTGCACTCTCATTACGCCAATCATCTTATTCTCAACACGTATATTTCCAAAAACATAAAACGACAGCTTCAGATATGCATATTGAAAATGCACCGTTACTTACAAAAAGCGGTTATTTTAAACACTTGTAGAATAGTTACAAGATCTCAGACTCTTTTGTAATTTATTCAACGTATGACCAAACGTCCTCGTACATTTCTATTTCATTATAATCATTATGAAGAAAAGAAAATATTATTATACATCAACTCATTTAGGTTGGCCATTTAGTGAGCGGTGAGTCATCGTCTGCCAAATGTAAAAGATTTGAGATATTTGTCGTGGCAGACGTCCGCAGTCTCAAGTGGTAGCCCACCAGATCATCATTCATCACAATCCCTTATGGTTTTATTTTAATTTAATGTCCATGTTTTCGAAATTGCTTTAGCAATCTCCCGGGTGTCATCACTTGGGTACATTTTCTATATCCAACACGAGGTGGACCACACCACTCTACCACGTGCCACTTGAGAGTAGACTATATACTAAAGGCATTTACGTGTTTGGTTAGGTTCCATTCAAACCCTTAAAGGACCTGATCCATGGACCTGAGATCTTAAAACATACGAATATAACAATAATATTGTTTTAATAATATAATATTATCAAAACAATATTATTGTAGCAGGACAGGCTAAAAATAATTAGATAAATTTAATAAATTTATTTATCTCTAATAAATTTTAATTAAAAAAGTAATCAATCCTTATCTTTTGTAGACGGTAGAAATAACTTTAAACTTATCGATAATGTCTCAAGGTTCTTTTTTGGTTTTGCCCACTACATTCCCATTATTGACAATTTGAAAACGTACATCAGCTTACAATTATTCTTATCTAATCCACGGACTAAATTCGTATCCCTTAAAACTCATTAAATATAACAACCGATGTGGTTCAGCCTCCGACTAGCGATAAGGCTAGGATTTGATCGTTATCATCATTGTTTTGATTGTTGACGAAACTATCAGAAAAACTGTAGTCCTGGGCTGTGACTATCATAGGCAATATGATGAGCAGGAACAGAAAGATCCAACTTCCGAAGGTTTTGGAGGCGCTGCCGTTCAGGGTAACTGGAATGAAAAAGATTAATTCTAAGAATTTTTACACATGTATTAGAAATGAATTTGGAAATCTGTGTATCCATATCACTTGCTTTTTCATTTTCTTATTGTTTTATTACTGTTCAAGACTACTGTTCAACTGAGATATTTCACCAATGTTGGATCCATATTTGCTTACCTAAAGTTTTTACCCGAAATTGTTCTTCCTACCGATTTGCCATCCGAATATATCCCTACATTATAATATAAATATCACTAATGTTTTAACTCTTATTGCATTTTTTTATAATTATTTTGTCCCTAAATATAACACAAACCACACACAGGGTAGATGTGGTATTAAAATACATGTCTTCGTGACGGCAATGCCTTAGTTGTGCATCCCCGATTTATTACTCAAATGCAATATAAGGTTATTTTGGAGTCTATGCTACCTATATCTATCATTCGGGGTAACAGGCTGTTAGTTGATTTCATTCTACTATGCTTGTACCTCATTCTTTTACCAATAATATGGAATTTATATGTTGAATATACTAAAAAATAATATAAAGAACAATGACTAGGTGATGGCGACATGAAAACACTTATAGTTAGCCGAAGATTTATCACAATAAAAGTATTTTTAAAGGCCTTAAAATGCAATTTATTCGCTTTCTACATTTTTTGTTGCAAACAAACGTTACAAATAAAACAAAGAATAATAAAAATTAAATAAACAGCATTTTAAGGTTTTGAAAAAAATTGTTTTACAGTGAGTAGTATGAGTAGTAAATAGAAAATATTATAATATTATGTGTTTAATTAAATCATAACAATTTAGTAACAAATCAATGGATTCTTACAATCTGAATAACTCTCTCTTACCATCAAGTACAGTACAGTTCTTAAGTTGTTTGTTTATTGATTTAATATATAATCATCAGGAAAAAATAATTCTAGTCTAAACTTAGGAAACCTACTTCTCTCTGGCCTCGGATCCGTCTCAGGTGTGAAGAAGTCAAGGTAGGCCTGCTTCTCATACAGTTTGTAGACTGTAGCGACGCACGCGAGCCTCAGTCGCCCCCCCACGAAGAGGTCCGGGGTCACCTTTAAGTCTACGTTCACGCTGGTCCACAGAAGGCCGGTCTCAGATGGGTGCAGACTGGTCTCTGAGGAACGGATCTGAAACGGAATATTAAAGAAATTACTAAAACTTCTTATTCTATAGTTAAAATATTCGTTAAAATGCCTTTTTCCAAATTAATGTAATACGAAATATGAACAACAAATATATCTAAGAAGTGATCTATGTGTAATCGAAATTATGAGATTATTTTCAATATTCGTCGAGAAAATAATAAAATTATCCACACAAGACATTTCGTACATTGACCTAACTCCAAGTTAAGTTGCTTAAAATATTTATGTTACGGACTACATACAACAAATAAAATATATAAATACATATTTTTTTAGGTTTGCCAAAATAAATGTAGTGAAAAGAAATATTGAAAAAACAAAATAAAAAAATATCTAAACTGAAACTCAAGATAACGTTTCAATTTCTTATTATTATATTAACATATCAACCGTAGTGGTGGACAGTACCGGCGGACAAGCATTTCTTAGTGCTTAGTATCTCTTATACATGTAAAATTTCAGTATACGCCCTACTAAATTTTAAAAAGAACTTTAGAATACAATAACTTGTGAAGATCTCTATAAACATAACTTTTTAACAGCTAGCATGCGTTTTAGTTCTTTTTTTAGTCATCATTATTAAGGTTGGTATTTTTTTTAAAGTGGATGCAAAATTTGTATACGTATCTAAGTATTATATTTGTGATTCCTCTTTCTGATGTCCTTGTCATTATAGCTTTAAGCGACTTATCTAGGAGTCGGGTAATGCATACATTGTTGTGTAAAGTACTTAAATATAGTTAATCATACCAAAAAAGGGTAAAAACAATACACAATCGTAAATGAATAAAAGGTAAACAGTAAGATATGCATAACTGTAAGGTGTAAAAGAAGAATAGTAACTCCATTAGTACTACTAGGTGGCGGTAAACACATAAAAATTATACATCGATTTAATTAGTATATTTACTCTGATATTATTGAATAAAAGTGAATTCAATATAATTATATTTAATTCACTTTTATTCAGGTAAAGATTAGAATTCAGGTAAAGATGGGCGTGAAGAGTCTAGTCTAGGGTATAATTATACATAAATAAATTCTCCCAACAATTCATATATAAACCTGACTCCAAAATTAGCCGCTTAAAGCACGTGTGTTACGGACATCAGACAACACAAATATTCATCAATTAAATATTTGCCCTAGGTAGGGATTGAACCCACCCAGCATTGGTGCACAAGAAAGGAACACAATCATCTACGCCATCAGAGCCCGTCAATGTATATATAATGTGCATTTCCGCTCCTTATCCACTTTACTCGCTTGAACTTATTTACGATTGCCTAAGTTTAGAACCTTCAACATAAATCTTGTGATATAAGGTTCAGCTAGAATATACTAAAAGAATTTCATTCTATTTGTGTAAAACATATTCAAGAATTGAACCTAAAAGTGCTGTACGATTGAAACATTCTCATCAGATAATACAACAGATTTTGCAGGAACAAAAATTAAGAACTCTTTACAGAAGTATTGTCAAAACAAGATAAAATTGTGTGCTTGACAAGCACATTCCTTATTATCTTAAATAATATATTTTTTAATATTCTAATGATTCCAATAAAACAAATTTTTATTTCAGATATATAGCAGTGGGATACCGGCAGAGTAGAATAGTACTTCTCTCTGTACCAAGGGTCGCAAGAGAGGGCTGAGGTACCGAAATTGACAGATATGTATCCTAAACAGTGTAGCTTTAACACTAAAGGATGGGAATAGGCAGCAGCATCCATGTTACGAATCTACACTGTGCGATTGCCACCACGCTTGCCCAGCGCGGCAATTATGGGCAATTTTCCCCTTTTTTGGGGAGGCCTATGTCTAGCAGTGGATGAATAATGCCTACACAGATGTTAGTAAAATGTTTATTAACAATTACAGTCTACCTATTATTTGTAACAACATTAAGTTTAGACTATAATAGTAATTTATTTTCAGTTACCACAGGTCACAAAAACAGACATGAATAAGTCAACTGGAAATAAAATTAAAGAAGTATTGAGTTCATTTTAAACTAGTTTCTACTAGTTAAACTAGTAATAATAGTTTAACTAGTAACTACTTGTTAGTAAGTGTTCATCGAAACTCGCTAGTTTTATTATCATATCAGCTATCGGAAGTCCACTGTTGGGCAAAAGTCTCCTTATAAAAGATATAATTTTGCCAATAATTGCATATCGCAAAACGTAGCTTCACCACGGGAGTATTACTGCCCATCCTCGCCCTGTTGCATTTGTTGGATAGATATACAGCCATCCTTCGGTTCCGGTACCTCAGTCGCCTTTTACGACACCTAGTACAGAGGGAGGTACTATGCTACTCTGACTATTTTAGGGCTAACTATTTTATTTACGTTTACTAAAAGAGTTATACAATTAACTTCAAATAAACCTCATACAAAGTCTTATGGAGCAGTCTCATTATCTGTATTGTCACACTCACCTATTTTTACCACCAAACAGTAATTGAATGGTAGAAATAGGTAAGAGCTGCGTTCCGGTTTAAAGGGGGAAAGGTATCAAAGTGGGTACTGTAACATAATATCGTCAAGCCACAATATTTGCAACGCGCGGCCCGTTTGCTTGTTTATCGATATGTTTAGTTGGAAGATCCGAATTCTTCCCAGGACAAATATTTATTGAAATTTGTGTTTGTTCTGTGTCTGGGTGTTAAATATATCTATTTAAGTATTAAATGTGTCAGTGCTCTATCGTCTGATGTCCGTAACACAAGTGATTTAAGCAATAAAACTACATAAGACGGCTTTGAAACGTTTTGTTTTAAGCAACTTATCTCTGCGTCAGGTCTGAGTCTCATCAGGAATCAGGGTCAATGTATGAGATGTTGTGTGCATAATTTAATATACAAAAAATGATTTTTGTACATACCGGCTCGTCATTGATCTTGATGGTAAGATTGGCTGCCGGTCTACCAGGCGATGATGTGCAGTTCGCTCTCATCTTCTCGCCTGGTTGGTAACGGTCTTTATCAGCTTTCAACACTGGATTCTTCCTTGGCAGAGCTGGAATTGAAAAAAAAACATACATACAATTATCCATCAGAGAAAACACTTTTTTCTGTACTTTTTCAAGGATTTGAACACAATAATTCATCGGCACTATATGCAGCGTATTTCTCGGCACTATTAAATTTCACACAATAAAGGTCGATTTTTTAATAGACCAGATCGACAAACAAGCATACGATCCGTGTGATAGTTAGCGTCACTGTAGCTTATTAACGTTCGTAATATAACAAGAATATCACTAGCGCATTGCCAACCTTGTGACTTTAATATATTATGACGCAGTTGGTTATAAATAAAGTATAGATTTTTGAACACACAATAGAAGTATCAAATGATAAGCATGAGTTGCTGCATCGAAATCACGATCAAAAGAAATATGCTTAATATACTGCGTTTTAAGAGCATTAAAAAGAAGAAGTTTTATTGACTCATAATTCAAAATCTTAGCAAAATAGACCATACTAGAAATCAGAATGATACCCCCCCCCCCAATCCTAAAAAAATCTGATATTGCAATTCTGAACAGGTGGTGGCAATCACAGAACGTAGTTTTGCAACAGAAATGCTATTTTCCGTCTCAGCCCTGTTGCATTGAGCTATGCTATTCCGGGTGGATACCACTATACCATCATCTGTTGATTCCGGTACTCCAGTCGCCTTACCACACGTACAGGAGCCAACTTATGCAGAGGGTGCTGCTGCTGCTGCCTTTTATATAGCTATTTTTTTTTTAAATGGAGTGTACGTATATCTATAAAGTGATGCGCGCAAATCTATCTTTTAGTGCCTTATGCGTCAGTCACTCAGCATTGAGTTAATGATCTATCTATGCGCTACTCTGTATCAGTTTGCTGACGGTTGACTATTCGATATTTGCCATATGGGAACGAGTCATTGTAGATTTTATCGCCACAGATATTTTATCCTATGCCGCACAAAGAAAAAATGTGCTTCTGGAATGTTCTAAAACAGGACATTCCAAAAGCAAATAGTAAGCGGCTGTTCGCATTCAGGTTGCGTCTTTATATTATTATACCTCTTCACGAGGAACTTTTCACTAATTTTCCTATATATTTATTTATGGATGGATCTTTGGACATCCACCAACTGAACTGTCACCAACACCAAGTGAACTGACGACCTAATTAGAACCGCAGGATTACGTCGTCATAGATATAACTTTTATTAAAAGCTTATAATATTTTCTTCTGATGGTAACAAAATAAATAATTTAATATTGTTAGAGTATAAACATCAACATTTTTTAGTTAGGTAAGTGGCTAATTCACCGTTCACTCAATGATCTTCCGTTCATCATCATTATCATCATCCCTGTTGGGCATAGGAATCCTCCCACACACATGACCACAGCTACATGGCAGGAATGCTGCTACCTATCCGCCATCTGTCGGTTCCAGTATCTCAGTCGCTTTACAATTCCTCATACAAGAGAGTTATTACTCTACTCTGCCAGTGCCCCATTGCAAACGAATCTAATGTTCGCTATTATACAAACTGCCTTACTAAAACGGAACATTCAATGTTTGACCGCTTCAGATTTTCCGTCTGTTTAGATAATTCAGTTTATCCAATAACTGCAACACTCCGCTATATTTACTCTCTGACAGAACCGGAACAATTCACGTTTCTATATTAACAGTACATACCAATACTATGGTCAATCATTTATTCTACCCGACTGGCTACGAAGCCAACGCTTTGGGCTACTTGTTAATATTAATTTTACAATCAAGCTAGAGCGCAATTGAAAGCGCGGTTATCAGTGATATTATTAAAAATTAAATCATTCTAATTTGCAAAACAATGTATGTAAATTTAAAATTATACCATATTAGACCTGTTCAAACAATTCAAATATGGTGGATTTGAAATAATAGTAAATTTTACGGATGACTACAGTGAGTATGTTAGTCTATCGGAATCTGTCTCTGTTACGTTTTAGCTTCATAAAATAGATAGTTATTGAACTTATAAAAAAAGTTTTGGAATATTTTAAATCAGCGTGAATGTTTGCTACATGCTGTTGTCTTTTTTTTCTTTACAAAGACAACAAACAAATATATGGATGCACAACGATCCACGTAATAGCAAATATTCCCGCAGCATATAGACGCTTGTATGATCACAAGGATATTACAAGGGCATCGCTAATACAATTTTATGAAACATTTTACGGTAAATTCGATACTAAATTTACCTGAAACTTTAGCTACGCTTTGTTTTAAGGTAAGCGGTATAAAGTTTAATGCCGTGAAGAGAACTAAAAAGAAAAACGCACAATTGAATCTTCTATAATAATCATCAAGATCTGGTATGAGCGAGCCATTAAAAGTCCATTGCTGGACATAGGCCTTTCCACGAAAGGAGGTTTCTTTGCCGATAATTGCCACGCTGGGCTAGCGTGTTGGCAATCACAGAGCTCAGCTTTCGCGTTGAGGATGCTAATGGCTATTCCTGCTCTATGCATCTGAGCTGCACAGTTTCAGATGGATATACCGCCATCTGTCGGTTTTGTTACCTTAGTTGTCTCCTGGGACACTTAGTGCAGTGGAAGGTACTATTCTACTCTACTCTACTCTACTTCTACTCTATAAAGAAGATTATATTTTTAAAGTAGCCGCGGTCTCATCCACGAATAAAAGTAGCCTAAGATACTTGAAGAAAGCTATGGACCCAAAGGAGCAGATGGTGGTAATTATCTAGCTATCTTGTGCGCTTAAGGTCGTTGCTCGACCCCCACCCAGGACAAACATTTATATGGAGATATTTGTATTTGTTCTGTGTCTGAATATAAGTATTAAATTTATGATTCATCTGATATTTGTTACATAAGTGATTTAAGGAATTTATTACAGAGTCAGGTCAATGTGTAGACGTAGTGTTAATTTATTATTTTTATTTATTCGACAGTGAACTTCTAGCTGAAATTGGTCCAGCTGTTTTAAATTTTGCTTTAAACGATAAATAATAATTTAGAAAGCTGTTATTTTGGTATTATAGACAGACACTTCAACTTTGGTTATGATCTACCTAGATGTAGAAAAAATTTCGTTTTAGACTGCATCTCCAACACAACACGATGATTTGCTTTTTTACAGGTGGAACTTATTGAGCGCAATCTACATTTATTGTTATATTTTAGACAATTTTTCAAAAACTATGTGATATAATGTCAGAATAACTGATGTATAAAATATGTTAATGTAAAGTTTCATCAAATTCCATTCAGTAGTTTTTGCAGGAAAGAAATCAAACATACATCTAAACTTTCATACAAACTTTAGCGTTTATAATTCTACATAACTAATACTATCGTAATTAATAAAACAGCAAAACTAATAACTTCAGTAATTAAAATTTTTCTTTCAGTACCCATTGTTAACTTTTAGCAATCCATATTAAACTTTAAACACGTGATACTGAGTTCACAATATTATACTGTAGTGTACGCCAATGTAGGCTATACTAACATTAACTACTTATATACTTAACGTTTGTATCTAAAAATTAACTATAAAATATATCTTTATCTAAAGAATATTACATAATTTCCAAGAACTCCAGCAGCATCTTCATAAATTTGAATAAAAAAAATTATGAAACAGATCCATTTGAGTTAATTTAATAAAAACGCCTCGTGGCTTTTATTTATAAAATCAATTTAATATTCTCCAACAATTCCTCGTTTACCAACAATTATAAACCTCATTTTATTGGCTTTTAAACGTGGTTCGTTATCCGTATTAACGTGTAGGTTATCCGATTTCGAATTTTGATAACCTAAACCACGTTTAGAAACAATTCATTTTATTATTTCTAAATAACAGTACACAATAGAAAGATAAATACAATAGAACACTATCATATAATGAAAATCTTTGTACTACATCTTAGTATAAAACCATTTAATCCATTCATAGGATTCCTATCGTTAGATACATATATCTTTAGAAATAACGCAGTGTAATTCAATTAAACTCCCAAAGGTAAGTCTGAACGTGGTGTTTGGATGTGATTTAATTTCCACAGCGCCAGAATACAAATGAAGATCTCTAGGGACCCCGTGAATGCAGGTAAACGCAAGAATAAATCCAGCAACATTAGCCAGTATATAATATTGTACAATTTATTATCACACAATTTAGTTGTGTACCATTTTAGTATAGATATATAAATAATTTGTGTATTTTCTTACAGAACAAATTAAAACTGGTGACAACTAATTAAAGTAATAAAGGGGATAACCCTCATCAGAATAGTAGGTTAAGAAAAATAATCTGTGTATTTTCTTACAGAACAAATTGAAACTGTTGACAACTAATTAAAGTTATAAAGGGGATAGCCTTTACTAGAAATCAATTGATTTTATTAGATTTGAACTGTTTTAAATATAAATTTAAGCAATACTGATGCAATCCTAAATGGATGGACACATATAGAATCTGAACCATTAACATATCAGTTATTGAAGTCTGGACATAAGTCTCTTCTAAAAGGGGGATTTGCCCATAATTGCCCAAAGCATAGCTTTCGTGACGGGGATGGCGCTGCCCATCCCCACCCTGTGCATTTGAGCTACAGTCTTTTGTATGTCGCCTCTTACGTCATGTGGTATAGGTAGGTACTATTCTACCCCATGGCAGAAATATTCACGTGGGTAAATGTATTAAAATAAATGGACACTGAACATAAGCCTCCCCAAGTGATTTTTAAAAGGACCAGTGATCTCAGTCCACCCACAAAGCGACAGGTGATCTTACTAGAATCACAGCATCACCATCGATGGAGGCCACATACAACTAGTCTTATTACATGTCACTTGGAGGCCTTTAGCCAGTTTTCATATCCGTGTATCCAAATGGATACAACGTGGAATACATACAAATCCAAATGAAACCAAATGTTCATTTATTTGTGATTGTATTATTATTTTATCTATTTTTATAGAAATTTACTTGTTCGATGATAAATTATTATTTATATTTTCGTGTACTAATATTAAAAAACGTGAACGTTACTCTTTCATGCAAAGACTACAGAAGAGATTTTACATAGAATTTTATTTATTTATTTTATTTATTTAACTTTATTGCACAAAATATTACAAAATGTACAAATGGCGGACTTAATGCCATATGGCATTATCTCCCAGTCAACCATTACACAAAACTGAAATATATATATAGTGGTGCAGGCAATATATATACAAAATAAATAAACGTAGCATACATATTCGTATAAATAAACGCAATAAATGCATATGATATAAATATATATATAAGACTAACATAAAAGCTATGATTTATATAGATTTGTATAAAATAAAACGATAAGTTCTGTTCGCCCCAAATGCCAGTAAAGTTCCATCGGCAATTATGCGATTGTCAAGTTCCATTGCTTATCAACGTGTTATGTTTAATGTACGAGACGGTTAGTTAAGGCAGACAGAAACGAAAGATCTTCTACAATTGAATTGTCTGTTTTAATATCGAAATATGAGAAAGGGAAAAGACTTGATCCATGCAACCAATTGGTGCATGGATTAAGTCTGTCATGGATCAAGTTTTCCCTGCGATGCATAGTTAAAAATTGCCTTACAAAAATCTATTGCTCTTTTATTGACTTGGAAAATGCTTACAATAGGGTTGTGCGAAAGCAGTTGTGAATGATTATGTTTGTATATAGGGTCAATGACTGCCTGATTCAGGCATTCCAATCCTATGACAAGGATTGTGCTAGAATAAAGGATAAAACTAAAAATATTATATTAAACGGTGCCTGCACTGAATGGTTTGATATCCATAGAAGTGTCAGACAGGGATGTATAGCATCACCTGGGTTAATCAACTTGTTTATAGACAACTGTCTGTCAGATTTGAAAACCAGTAAATGTGAATTATGAATGAGTGGGTTACTCATCAAATGTCTCCTACAAGTAGTGTTAGCATCATCAACTGAAAGTTTGCAACTTTTAATGAAATTAAGCTTTTAGATTTTTGTTCTGTCTAAACTTTAAATTTTTTTTACCAGTTTAAAGGGAAAACACTTTTAAAGACAGCTTATGTTTTAAGGAGTGATTTAGGCTTTATTATTTTTTTAACATGGCAAACGGAACTACGCGTTTTATTATATCTTTGTAATATATACGGATTTTAACAGTTTTTTGTATACCAGTCGATATTTATTATCACTTTATGTACGAACAATGTGCATTAATAAAAAAAATACATCATCGATCTTAAGATTTCGAATTGTTTTTGAAACGGTGGCTGTTTTCATCATCGTCAACATAGTAGCCATAAAACGTCCCCTTCTGGATATAGGCCTTCCCAAGTAATATCCAATAGGGCTGGTTGTATGCGGCCTGTGTCCAATATGATCCTGCGGTTTTAGTCAGATTGTCTGTCCATCTATGTTTTAGGCGTAGGAAATTGATATAAAATATTTTTTTATCACGTATAGTGAACAGGATAAGCAAACTACAATATAATAAAGGAAACAATTAAGCTATTAATTACACAGTATTTTACTCCAAGGTTGAAAACACAATAAGAATATGGCGTGACATGGAAACCAGTCATCTTGGACACCTAAATACATGTGACACAAGGCTATCACTAATGTATTGCCAACCTTGTCAGCTGAGATCTTATTTCAAATATTTTCACAGCAATTTCACGCTGAATTACTACAAATCACGTATAGCTGCCACCAGAAAGATATTTGTGTGAAGGATGTATATAAATAATATTTATCAAAAGAGTCAGAACAGAATAGTACCTCCCCCCATACCAGTACCGTCAGAGGTGACTGACGTACGAGAACGCAGATGCAACAAAGATGGATAAGTAAGCAACAGTAAGCAGCAGTAAACACCAGTTTAGTCACGAAGCTACGCTTTGCAACTGCATTCACGGCAGCCCAGCGCGGTAGTTATACGAGTAGGTAAAATCCCCTTTTGGAGAGGCCAATGTTCAGCAAGGGGCTTTGTAAAGATTCTTTGATGATTTTGATGATTAAATATTAATTTACACCAGAACTCTCAAGACAGCAACCGTTTTCAAGATTAATATTCCCAACTCTTTTGTCAATCTTTCGAACCAAGTCCACGAAGTAAACGAAAATTCGAACAAAATGTGTTAAATAAAACGGCGTTTTAAAGCTAAAAAATGTTTTATTATGAGGTATACGTGTTCACTACACGTAAATGTTACAAAATATTATAGATATATATTTATATATATATACATGTCGACTCTCTCGTGTTCCTCATTCATGATAAGGATCGATCTTTAAGATTGGCTCCGGTGATGAGTCCGGTACACATAACTAAGTAATGCACCACTCTCGCATTGTGTACCGTACCACGTAATAACTTCGCAATAATTCATTAAGCTCATATGGGGCTGGAATCGAACTATTTCTGTATATAATGTGTATATAAACAAAAGTTGTTTACAAAATAATTACAAGTATTTTTAGAAGGCATTGTGTAAGATGCACTAAACTTTAAGTGTTTTTACACCAAGTGCAATGTTGCACAGTGTAATATGTATTTCTAAGTAAAACTATAAACAAACCTTGGTGAGTTAAATAACTAAATAAAAAGGATTCTAATATCTTGATAAGCATGTTGAATTTATTTTGGTAGTGCATGTACCCAAAAGAGCAACGGATGCGAGCTTGAAATGCCATTTTAGTGTCTATGTAACTTGATATATTGAAGAGATGGCGCTGTTGTTCGATAGTAAAAAATACTTTATTTTCAATACGACTTTTGATAATAAAATTGACTTTGTGATAATTTTTCATCTACCTATATAAAACAAGGACAAGTTTACTGACTTATTGAATGACTGATTGGCTGAAATATCAAAGCAGGGCTGAAACTTTAAGGGTTTGAAACTTGATATTCTGCACAGGAGTTCCTTTCATAACGCACGGTAGCATCAAGAAAGGATTTATTTAATTCAACCCCTAAAGGATTAAACAAGGGAAACTTTACTGTTTTTGAGTTATTCGACTGAAATTCAGCATAAAGGTTCTTCACTGAAAGTCATGTGACATTAATAAAATATTTCTTAATAATTGTGACATTTGACATGTGACATTAATAATTTTTTTTAAAACATTTGTTAAGGGGGTAATTTGAGGAGTGTAAAGTTAGTATAAAAGTTTAACGCGAGTGAAACCGCGGAGCACTGTTAGTTGTTCATATAAACCTACGGACAGAAATAAACCTTTCAGTATATATTTGTATATGTGTAGTAATTTCTTTATCAAATGTACTTTCGATATACCTCCATACACACTTTAGACTTCATACCAGTTACCATCAAAAGATACTTATATTATATTAAGAAATTAAAACATCCAACACAGTTTAATCTTGGTTCATTTTCATTTTCTCCGAAGTGGTACTCAAATATAACTCCCATGTAAACAAGAAACATAAGAAAAAGAAAACCTGTATGAAAGGTAACGGCCGAATTAGCTAGTCGTCGCTTGAGTTAAATCTTGTTTATGTTTCCGTATATAAATTATGGCAATAAAAATATCAGAGGTTCTAAAACTTTAAAGATATCGGACACTAAATATCTAGAATTTTATGGAACTCTATATCGAATGATTGCAAATCATCACTGAAATTTATGTAAGAACATCAATTTGTAGCCGTGGTACTATTTACAGCTGATATACGAGTATACTTATATTATAAAGCTGAAGATAGTCTGATTTGAAAAATATTTCAGTGTTGGATAGTCTACTTTCTTCTCTACTACTACAATGATATGGAAAATATTTTATTACAATAATCCTTCTTCTTCACCCACACAAACACACACACACACACACATATATATATATACACGAACACACACACACACAATCGTACACACTCATATCTACTATTATTTTACTTTTAGCAGTCTTAAATTTTTGTTGTTACTTTTATTAGATTTAGCTTTTAATAATATTTGTCAGTAAAGTATAATTATAAATAATATTTAAAATTGCTCTATCTATGTCCAATTTATCAATGTACAACAGGATAACCGTTAACTGGAGTTAACGATACCAGCTTTACCTACGCATAATGTAGACTTCGCTAGGTATTTGTTTATATTGTACAATGTCTTATCGAAATAAAAGTTGTTATTATTATTTATTGAGGAAGGCTATTATTAGTATGAATCAATTAAAATGAATCGCTGAATGTGCTGGTAACCACAAATCCCGAGTATAGGTGAACGAATTTCGCTAATCATTTTTTTAGAATATTTCTTGAAGTAAGAGAACGATTTCACTCGTAGCAATATTATCGCCTGAAAAGGTCTCATAAAATTGTCTATATTACCATACAAAGGATTTGTAATATCACTTTAACAAAAGTAAATTTGAACTATAATACAAAGTTCAAGTGTTAGTGAAATGGTTCCGGGTAGACAAAACAATTGAGTGATGTTAAGTCTTAATATGAAAAGAGAAACTGACTGACTGACACATTAACGCAAGGCCTAACCTGTAAGGATAAGAAACTTGAAATTTTGCTCAGGGGTTCCTTTTATAACGGGGATCACTAAGAAATGTTTTTTTAATCACCCTCTAAAGGGGTAAAACGGGGGTGCAAAGTTAGTATAAAACTTAGCTGTTTTTAAAGTTATTTTTATGAAATTCAGTATGAAGGTTCTTAATTAAAAGTCATGAAACAAATGAAACTTGTTTTTTTTAAATCATTCTTTATCCCGTGTTAATAGGAATTCCGGGGTTCTTCTAGTATCATATAAATATTGAAAATAATATTGTGAATTAAATACTAAAAATAAATAGTACACTTACGTAATATTTTTTTTGACATAAATGGTTAACTATATTATTTTATCTTTTATTTAACTTAATACCAGATACGGTGAACCGAATACCTGAATAAGATATTATTTTTTAAAACGGAAATATTTAGAAACCTGCAACAGTAGATAATCCAACAACAAGGTGGTACAAAGTTTGTCGGGTCAGCGTATTATAGAATTTTGTCTGAAATCTGATGTCCATTCTAACCTAGCTTACAGTCTAGTAGTAGTAGTCTCTTAGTCTTTATTCTTTAACTAGATGATGCCCGCGACTTCGTCTAATTAGTATTCGAAAAGCCTATTTTCTTATCTAATTGCACTCGTCTATCTTTTACACATACCAAAATTAAAATGTATTCTGCGGTTAACAGAAGAGACTCTAATCACACAAAATGTTATATTATCTTCTGTACAAATAAATAAATATCCGAATGAAGTTATACAATTTGGTGTTATAGGGTGAGAGTGCACAAAATAAGGGATTTTATACTAAGACAAAGGTTCGTTTCTATTTGCATATAGAACACAACACGATTAAAAGCAGATTTGCTGATAAAAATGGGCAGGTTTGATGCGCAAACAAGATTTATCTTTATAGTTTAGTCATAGCGTAATGTTACATAGCTTATAACTTATTTTGATAAATGAACTATCTAACACTGAAAAAATTTCTTAAATTGGACCAGTGGTTCCTGAGATTATCGCGTTCAAACAAACCAACTTTTCAGCTTTATAATATTAAATCTAGATAGTATAGATGCTAGATATTTCCAATTATTACAAAGATTAAATAAAGGAGAAAAAGCCGACATATATATTATTTTTTCAATTGTTACAAAGACTAAATAAAAAAGAACAAACCGAAATACAAAACCGTAAAATTTTATTAAGAATATGATTAGTCAAAAACTTTGGAATAAGCAAACTTTTAAATTGAAAATTCGGTCAAGATAATGTGAAAGATTTTCTTCCGTTACTAACTGGGACATATATTTTTTTAACATGACTAAAGAAAAATGTCTCTGAGTTTGGATTACTATTGAACTTGAATGAAGTATATTGCGAAGAAAATTCTATTGGTAAAAAATAACTTTGCAATCTCACATTACGGTCTCAAAGATGAAGAGAAAAGATCTCAAAGAATTATGATTGCTCCCAAGAGTTTAGTATGTGCCGTCTGATTTCATATTATCTACACAATAGTATATTATTTTATAAGTAATTAAAACTAATAGTTGTTTATTTGATAAATTATGCGCTTAACGTTCTCGTGGTCTTTTCAAATGTCGAGTTAAATAAAGTGCGATTTCAAGCTTCGAAATAGTATTAGCAGCCAAAATTTTTCACATAGGGCACGACTAGCTTTTTATCGAGACGAGTTAGTTCCAATACTGTCAATTTTGACGGGCCCAATGTCCTAGAAGGTGGTGATACTGTTTTATGTGTTAAAGGTCATGAGATCGATCCCAACAAGGAAAAATATTTTTTTGATGATATTTATGTTTGGTCTTTGTCTGAATATTCGTGATATCTCTTGAAATCAATAGTATCCTAATCCGATTAAATACAGACATGATGACGATGATAATATATTTGGATTGGATTTGATAAACATTTTTACAATCAAATTATATTTAGTTACATGATACGCCTAAAAACATATATTACTAGCTTTCCTCCTGCAACTTATCGCGAGATTTTTATCGTATCCCTGAGCATTCTTGTAATTCCAATTACAATATTGTTCTATGTCAAAAAGTCGTGCCATTCCAATAAAACATGTTCTTGAATGTTGTCAATAATTTTACGCCAAATTTATCCAGATCAGTAAAGCCGTTCCAGCATGAAGGCGTAACAAACGTTTACACATCACACACATAATAAGGATCTGAATTGATTGACCAGTGAACGTGAATTGCCCCTGTTGTCAATACTACCGCCTGAAACTGTCTATTGTTTGATACAAGTGCTTGAATGCTTTCATATCCTGCCACACAATTATCAACTTACGCGACGCCAAGTTCAAGCAAACACAGAAAAACGTCGCATCTAAGTTTTAATTATTGGGTTACTAGTAACACAAACTTAAAAGCGAATGCACAAAAGAACTGGAGCAGACTGATGCACTAACTGAGAACGAAAATAAACATTCAAAAGGCTATTTTTTTACCAAACTGTACCGCGATTTGTGCTATTCTTGCTGTTGCAGAAGATATTTAGATAGATCTTTTATTTCATTATTGTTGTTACTAACAAGCAATGTAAGCGGTATATTATTTCATATTGTTAGTATTTCAATTTTGTTAGTGGATTTGTAACTACCAAATATTATACTATACTATCAAATAATAATTATATTATTTTTAAAATTCAGGCCCGGACGTAAAGTTAGCTACATTAACTTTTGTCAATAGGACAAAAGTAATATTTAAATGAGGTACGGACGATCGCATTTCATATATTACTTTTCTATTGCCATTGTATTGTTAATTCTTGTATTAACAAAGGTATACATTAAGAACTGATTTAAACTATAACACCGCTGAAAATAGGTCTCCCCAAGATAGCGACATTTTCCGCATAATTGCAGCGCTGGGTGTCGGCAATTGCAGAGCGCAGCTTTGACGACGGGGTTGCTGCTGCCCATCCCCATCTTGTGTATTTAAGCTACACTGTTTTGCATGGATATACCGCCATCTACCAGTAATTTATCCGCTTAAATTGAGGGACTATTTTACTCTGCCGGTACCTCAAGGCAATATCATTTTAAATTGTGTAAATCCTTTCATGTTAATGTATTAAGATTTTGTAATATACCTAGAAAAACTTAATACCTAATGCTTGCTTGACTTGTTTGTAAACTCTTAGGTAATGCAAGCTTCAAAATCAAAGATTAACAAGGGTTATATTTTTCTAGACATTGCGTATATTGAAAAGAAAAGCAATAATAGAGTTAAGCAGAAAGAACAAACACAATTCATCCCGATTTGATTTAATATCGAGTACTACCTGCAAATACTGAACAAATGAAAATGCCTTAAAATGTGATTTTCCAAGTCAATGAAGACAAACAACAGCACTACGTTTTTTCGCAACTGTTTCTAGAAAGATATAGGAAATACTTCTAATAGAGAAAAGATTTTTGTTTTTGAAATGGCACCGTACTTGTCCGATACGAATTTAACGAGGGTTGAGACACTAAAACGATTTATAATACACAATTGTAACGTATTTTCTCTTGATGTTTGGATTTGTTTTTATTAAATAGCTAAGTTGTATGTCGTAAAATGCCTGAGGGTTGAATTGGTAAATTCTTTGTTTTTGTGACAATTCTTCGCTTCACTAAAAATACTTTTTTATTTGTCTTGCCAATCTTATCTTCAAATACTGATCAAGCAAAAGACTACAGTATTCGTTATTTTAATTTATATATGTTTATTTTGTAAAAAAACAAGTTGTTTAATTTTTGTATTTATTGATATGGTACGAAGTGTTAGTACACATCGAACAGTCCTAAAACAATTTTTTCATGTATATCCAAAAGTTGTCTGGAAACGATCGCTCTGAGCGATAAGGCCGCATATAGTATAATAATTTAAAAATGTGTTTTTTTGTGTAATTTTTGCAAGCCGAAAATCAAAACTTTTCATTCAGTAATAAGGATGAGAATTGACGTCACTTTCCATGTCTTTACAGAATCTCCCATCAGAAACTTACATGAACAGCTAATTTGCTTTCGAAATCTTACCCACTTACAATCTGCGTTTTATGAAACTCGCCAGATATAAGCAGAATGAAAATCCTGTATTTTCACTTGAACATCAAGAGCCGTTTAATTCATACAATAAAAGGATCTCTACGTAAAGGTCAAGAAATACAAAGCTTAAAGAAACTCTAGATCTAGATTAAACAATAAAACAACGTAAAATGTATTTATTTGACGGGCCTAATGGCGTTTTCGATACTGCCCATCTTGAATAAAGTTAAGTGTTCGATCACTATTCAGTGAAGAATAGTCAGCTGTGAGGTACTGGCAGAGAAGAATAGAACCTCTCTCTGAACCATTTGTCGTAAGAGGTGACTAAGGTACCAACAGATGGCGGTATATCCATAAAGTCAGCTCAAATGTACAGGGCGGGGATGGTCAGCAGCTTCCCCGTTGCGAAAGCTGTGCTCTGCGATTGCTAACACGCTTACCCAGCGCGAAAATTATGGGCAATATACCCCTTTTCTTGGGGAGGCCTATGTCCAACAGTGAACTAATAATGGCTGGTATGATAATGATGAATATATTTCTGTTTCCTTTGTTGCCTGACGTCCGTAACAAAATTGCTTCAAGCGACTTATCTTGAAATCAAGTAAATGTATGCGATGTTAAGTTGATTAATTTTTATTATCACTTATACAATACTAGCTATGCCTGCGACTACGTCTGCGTGGATTCGATTTTTTGGATACCATACCTCTTTACCTTAACTTATATAAACTATGAATGTCATGTTTATTTATATCGGATCAATGGCCTAAAAATAAGTTTTAAGTTTCTAGCTCTAAAAATAGCAATACTTCCATACAACTTTTCAACCCCCCTTTCGACCCCTTACAACCCTTATTTAGAATTAAAAAATTGCCTATGTCCTTTTTCAGGGTATAAATATTGTTTGTGCCAAATTTCATTAAAATCGGTAGGGAGTTTTAAGCGGGAAAGCGTAACAGACAGACAGAGTTACTTTCGCATTTATAATATTAAGTAGGGATTTATATTGATATACTAACAAAATCCAGATGAAATTGAATCTTCCATTATTCCGTATCAGCGAACAGAGAATTAAGTTAGGTCTTAATAGGGAACTGGATCAATAGTAACCAAATCATACAAGCATCTCATTAGATTTATCATTCATGGTATCCTTTATAGTGTTAGAACAACAGGTGCACATTGCACATTAATCTAAATGTAAGATACATAAGTAGTACCTACTGTTCTCCTTATTAGACTTTACATAGAACATCTTGTTAGCTGTTTTTGCGTGATAAATATATGTTGATGAAGAAAAAAACGGCTTTATTTACTAGTTTTTGTAAGCGTCGTCTTGTTTGTTACCTCACCTCACTCTAACTTATTTCTACCGCTAAATAGCAGCGTTCGCACTGTTGTATCCCAGTTTGTAGGGTGAGAGTGCAATTACTAGGTAAATATGATATAGTATCTTCTGTTTACAAGCTTAGTGATACGCTAGTGATGTTTTTGTGCGTGTGAGTGATTCTATATGAGCGTCTTTAGGCTACGGTCACTTTTGACAAAAGTGACCGTAGCCTAAAGACTGCTGATTTCTTGATATTGAAAATTAACTTAGTCCAATTATTTGATAAAGAAGTTTGTCGCTCTTTGACAGCTAAACTCTAGATCAAATAGCGTGTCGATTTCTTAAAGAAAAATTAAAAGGCAGGTCAATCCCACGGGAACATCTTTTGCGGGATAAGAATTAGTGTGTTATTATAGACTATAAATATACTTAGCTTCTTTACTATCTACTGCTATCTTTCATCCAGATATGTTCTAATAATAATAATAATAAATTCCCACAACATCTCATACATTGACCTGACTCCGTGGTAAGTCGCTTAAAGCACTTGTGTTACGAATGCCAGACAACAGAGGAATCACAAATATACTACTTAAATACATATATTTTACACCCATACACAGAGCAAACACAAATATCATCATATAAATATTTGCTCTGGGTGGGAATCGAACCCACGACCCCTGGTGCACAAGACAGGATCACTACCATCTGCGCCATCGGGCCCGTCACCTATCGTTCTGTATACATGTTACTACTGATATATATGTTCTACTTTGGAGCTGGTATGATGATGATGATAATTTACTTAAACAATCAAACCTCCTTGATTAATTTCTACCTCTTTTATAAGAATTATATGAAAATCCATATGGTTATTTTTGAGTGAATCGTGTCAAAACTTGAAAAAGACTATTTTACGTAGTGACTTAATAGGCACCTAAGATTTATTTGCGGAGTTATCGTTACTATTGAAATTCAGGAATAAAATAATGCTTACTCGTATATTACTAGATGATGATGTAACTTACGTATTTGATCCACTTTCCATTCAGAGTTGGTTCATTACAAACTTACAATAATATAAATCTTTCTTGTTATATTCCTTGCTGCATAGTATATGTGTTTTTAGTTTGAATTTATAAAATACTAGCTGTCTCGGCAAACGTTGTCGTGGTAATTATAAATATATAAAATTACTAAAATGTCTATGTAAAAATAGGGTTTAGGGTTGGAAAGATGTAAATTTAGTGTTGAATGTATTTTTAATGCCACATTATAAAAAAGGGCAAGAAATTAAAAAAAATATGTTAGGGTTGAATAACCTTAACAAGTTTTTAGGCATATGAAGAATAGATAGTAGCCGATTTTCAGACCTACAGAATATGCAAATAAAATTTCATAAAAATTGATCAAGACGTTTCGGAGGATTATGTTCACTAACACTGTAACACAAGAATTTTATATATCAAGATAATATAGCATATGCTGCTTGGTGAACATGGTGCTATCTAAAGATGAAAACATGATTGAAATTGGTCGAGTAGAGTTTGAGTTACATCCAAACCAAATAATTAAATATAGTCTCTTTATAACATTAGTATAGTAGAAGAAGTATAGTATAGCAAAAGAGCTTGTTGACCAAATTTATTAATAATTATTGAATTTGGAAAACTATCTTTGTGACTGGGGGCCCATTCGTCGGAAGTTTTTGTAGTCAAACTAGTTTGTATTTATGTTGCCAAATTAAAAAATGGTACATAGACTGACCTGTAATAATACATAAATAAAGTTACACCTACAAATATAGTTGGTTGCTATGATATCATCAAAAAAGGCGTACAGCTCAGTGAGATAACTAATTGCAAAATCTAATAAAATCTAGACACAAAAGACTTCCGAACTAAATAGAAATTGGCATATGTGGGTCTATTTAAATTAACCTAAAATTAATAGCGAAATCTAATGTAACACTAGCACCCAATTAAATTGATCAATTAGGATTTCCATGAGGCAGAACAACTCGGCTGTTATAATTGTGCAATTATGTCGAATGGACTCCAGTTAGTGTCCGGCTATATCCTGGTCGCAACTTGGACAGTGTCTCTAATTACAGCAGATTGCCATAATTAATAATAATAATAATAAATTCCCACAACATCTCATACATTTGTGTTACGGACGCCAGACAACAGAGGTATCAAAAATATACTACCTTAATTACATATATTTAACACCCAGACACAGAACAAATCCAAATATCATCATATATATTTGCTCTGGGTGGAAATCAAGCCAACGATCCTTGGCGCACAAGACAGGATCACTACCATCTGCGCCATCGGGCCAGTCGAATTTGTTAAAAAATATATTTTTAACAAATCTAAAAACATCACTACTAATTGGCGAATTCAGGAAGAGTTCAACAGACAATACGTTTAAAGGGTTTTCTATTTGAATAAATACGCAAATCATGGCCCTAAATTCGAAAATTTGTGGCTGCGGTTGTTTTAGCCTGTCAGTGTAATCTCTTGTGTTTCTTTTGTGTTTCTTTTGTTTTATTTGTGTAATAAGGTTGAAAGTATTTTTATTTTTTGGAGTAAATAAAAAAATAACCGTTTTGAGTTGTTGCAGTCTTCGTCTATAGGTGCGATATATCGAACTAAATCTAAAATAAGTCACTTCAAGTATTTCTATTACAGACATTAGACAACAGAAGAAAAATCAAATATTACATTTGTATTCCTATGTTGAATCTGAGTAATTTAAGACAGAACAAACACAAGTAATTGCCCTGGTGCATCTAAGCCACGGCCTTCTGCAGAATTAAAATATCATCACCATCGCACGTTGGCTCTTAATGAGTAGGAAATCTGATAACTCCTTACTATCTATATATTTAACAGCTAAACTAAGTAGACAATCATTTTTATAAAAATCACCAACAAAATAGTGCAATTTAACAAGTTATTACAGAGCTACCACGAGAAGTAACGATTTCTAGTATAACGAGTTAATTTTGAAAATCTCTTACTGGCAGATTCTTGCGTTATACATAGCGTTTATTGACTGCGGTTACGACCTCACAAGCAAATAGCGATTGGCTGACTATTAGTTCAAGATATTCAAATAATTCCATGGTGTTTGTTTTATGTTCTTTTTCAAGACTCACTCAACAAATCTATATAGTAACCATTATTATCATTATCATCACCGCGGCTGGACATAGGTCTCCATTAAAAAGGGAGAATTTTGCCCATAGCTGCTTTGTTAAACAAGTATGTCGGTTATCGCAGAGCGCAGCGAACAGGAATGCTATCCATCATCAACCTATGTGAGGCTACACTGTTTCAGATGGATATAGCGCCATCTGTTGATTCTGGAGCCTGGGTCACCTCTAACGACACCTGGTACAGGGGGAGGTGTTAACCTCCTATGCCAGTATGTCATTATACGGTCATAGGCACAAAGATAGTTTAGATATTGGAAAAAAAAGGTAAATGTTGAAATAAAAAATGTACGGTTGCCGAGGGATTTGGTGATTTTGGATTTTTAAAATCAAATATTTTGTGAATCGTTCAGTAATCAGATGACGACATAAGCTGCTTTCGATTCCTAAAAGCATTAAATATGATCTCTGTAGAGTCGCGATACAACGCGAAGTCTTCACGGATAAATAGATAAATATATTCTTAAGCTGTAGTTGTACAGTTTTCACTTGCAGACTCATCCCGTGAGCGAAATTGCATGCATCTCGCAGCGAAATATTTTATTTACAAGTAACAGCGCCCCACGGTTTCACTCGGGTTAAGTTATAGAACAAAGCTTGTATCAATTATACCACGCTGTTATTGGTCCTAGCGTGATGTTATAATCCCTATAACCTTTCTCCACAGGTAGTAATAGTGTTTTTTCTGACTTAAAAGTTTAGACCCTGCGTTTTATATTAATCGAAAATCTTCTTCTTTTTTATAGAGATTCCGACGGACCCGATACCGCAGTTTGTTGTGACTACAAATATAATACTTAAATACAAAATTCAACATTTAGACAAACAACAAATACATATAATTTATCATACAAATATTTGCCAGATATCATGATACCATGGGGATCGAACCAACGACCTTTGGGGCACAGCATAAGGTCCCAACGATCTGCGCCATCGCGCCCGTAATTGATTGTACAAATTGAGTTAAAAATACGCTTGCTACTCCATTACTCTTCGACGCATTAGCTCCTGGTTAGTCATTGACAAACAAGTCCGTAAATAATCTTACAGATAATAAATGTTGAATGCGATCGAATACATGTTTAGCATGTAAGGCTGTATGTTATTTCAATCAATCAATACATCTATCTATTTATTGATTCAATAAGCCTTTTGATTTAATCAAAAGATAGCCATTCAATTCAACCAATAGATAGCCATTAGATTCAACCAATAGATAGCCTTACATGCCAATCATGTTTACAATCGTAATCTAATTTCATTGTCTTTCGAATTATTTAGACGGTCAAAAATCTGTCAGCCAATTATATTTGCTCATATATAACCTTCATTATTAGTTGTATGAAGTCCTCAGGTAGTCATTAGCATTGCAACATTTTTGGTACGTTAGGCAAGTGTGGCTGGTGCAGTCGCAGTGTCGCAACTGGTTTCTTGTGGATTTCCGTACTGCATTTGAACTACGCTGTTTCGGATAGATATAATGCTACATATGGATCCATATACCACAGTGGCGGCCTCTTACCACAGCACATCAGGTATCGGTTAAATCTGTTCCTGGTGCTGAAGGTGCTATTCTCTTCTGTCATTTTTTTAATCCACAGAAACTATAAATGGAAGGTTTCCGTTGGAAGATTTGTAGATTCCACGCATATAAAGGTTTAACTAAATTGTTATCAATGCCTTAAATTAAGCTTGGTGTAGTATTTTGGAAATATATGTGTCATGAATAAAACCTTTAACATTCAAAGTTAAACAGGAATTTCAAATGTATTCTAGCGAAGACAGCATAATATTTCCAGTATTCAAATCTAAACTAACATCTCAGCTAAGTCCTAGATCTATTTAATGGTGCCATCGGTTCGCATACTGCGATTTATCAAATCGTGTATTTGTAAGTTAAACTGACGTACTGTTTCGTAAATCATCGTTTCCTTGTAATATTTAGGGACAACGATTGCAGTAATTGATGTATTGTAACTGGAATTGAGGTTTGAAAACTAATGCTAGTAGCATGCTGTTTTCCTAACAACAATTGGACTTGATGTTTGCAAGTACAAGTTTAACAAACGAATTATAATTAGCTATTGCTATCATATTTAATCAAATTTTTATCCATTGGCAAGCCTTGATTTTTACTTTAATAGTTTTATCTATTAAAACGGAATATTTTGTCTCCTGAAGCATAATCGGTAAAATAATATTCCTTAAAAGAAAATAACGTATTTATTTTCATATACTTAACTTAATTTTTATACTGATATTGCATACAAGTATGTTTGTACCGAAAACTGTCTGTTCGGTTTTTATTATTAATTCATAGTTCATCGAAGGCTTTTAAAATAAGCACTTAACGAAAACTTGCGGTAAGTCAAATTTGAGCACCTCATAGAATATATTTAAAAAAAATTGTACTGCCTCTTTGATCAAATTTGTATCCTGC
Source organism: Heortia vitessoides (assembly GCA_020976665.1). NCBI lineage: Eukaryota > Metazoa > Arthropoda > Insecta > Lepidoptera > Crambidae > Heortia > Heortia vitessoides. The sequence goes on along the minus strand of JACJUM010001610.1, from coordinate 15,812,076 downwards.
TAACGATATTTTTTTTCTTTTTATTATTATTATTAGTACTACCAATAATGTACCCTGAACCTTGTATTTTCATCTAACAAGCAATGTAAATACTACAGAATATGGTTTACTAATCTATATTCCTAATGGAAATGCAACCCTGGCTTTTCGATTTCACACTTCCTGTGTTCTCAACGATTGTTTGCGGGGAAAAAGTTTTTTAATTAAACTACTCTTCTCAGTTCAACTTTGGCTTCAACTAATGGAGTTTTGAGGTGTAAATAACTTGTCAGAAATTCTAACAAATACTATTAAAACGCTTTATTCATCATTATCATCATATAAGCCATAGAAAGTCCACTATTGGTTATAGGATTGCCCAAGAAAAGGAGCTTTATGCCCATAACTGCTTCGTTGCACAGGTTTGTTGGTGGCAATCACAAAGTGCAACTTCGCCACGAAGAGTCGCTTTCTCTCATCCTTGCCCTGTAGTATTTAAGCTGCGCTGTTTCAGATAGATATACCGCCATCTGTTGATTACGGTACCTCAGTCTACCTACACCTGGTACAAAGGGTACTATCCTAATCTGCCGGTATCCCATGCTATGTTATTAATAGTATACATTATTATCGTACAATGTAGTATTGAATATAAATAAATACTAAAAAGCACAGTTTGTTTCTATCCTTAGTTTCTTAGTAAAACAAAATTTAATTTCTTTTCTTCTTTACAATCTTTTGAATGATAGTTCTACAAAATTATTGATCATTTGATAAACTACAGTATTATTCGTGAAGTTATTTTTTAAAAGACTCAGTTCTATTATTACCAGAAAATATTAAATATGATATTTTTAATGTCTCCTCATTTAAATTATATCGTGCCTTTATAATAACTAACGTTACATTAGAAGTTCAATGCAAGATAAATTAATTAGTATTAGTTTCATATATTATTTATACAATTTATGCGTTACTGTGTGATATTCAAAAAAATAGCATATATAAGGTGAATATTACGATAGCAAATTGCGGTAAAAATCAAAAAATCTTGACAAATAGTTTGTAAGAACCAATATGGCTGATCCTTAAAAATTGCATTTTACCAAGATTAACTTTGCTTAGACAGAATGATTTTAGAAAGTCAATAATGAATATTAAAGTGTCACTGTTCCCATTTTTGAGATAATGTCGCAAAATGTGGAATTGGTTAAGATTTTATAATCTTTAAAACTTGTTTTCTGCCTTTAGAATAATAAACTACGACACCAAGTAGCAAACAAACTTTTTAATATAAAAGCAATTTTAAAACACGATATATCTAGTATTTATATTTTAATTTGACTGTTCGATTATCTTACGGCAATCGTTTTTAGGAGACTCAAAAGTAATGTCAGAATGTGTGACGTATGTAATGTTTCAAATTCTAAATCAAATTTAGAATTCCTATCCATGAAAGTAATTGTGTTTTGTGATCTGGTAGAGAAATGATGTTAGCGTATTTTGATCTGTGTGGTACCGACAGAATAGAATATTACCTAGCACTGTAACAGGAGTCGTAAGAGGCTACTTAGGTACCAGAGCCGACAGATGACGTAACAGTGTATACTCAAATGCTCAAACGCTCAAATGCACAGGTCGGGAATGGGAAGCAGCGTTCCCGTCGCGAAGGTACGCTCTGCGATTACCAATCCGCTTGGCCAGCGCGGCAATTATGGGCTTTTTATTCCTATTATATTATATTATTGAAGAGGTAGGCCTCCCTAAGAAGGGGATTGTCCTATGGACTTTCAATAGCTGGTATGATGATGAGACGATTTTCTTTCGCACCATTATTAATATAGAATATTAAGTTTAAGTCAGTAAAGTTATTAAGCGATGCACATCAGGTTAAAGCTAACTTATTTTTCTGTCTGAAAGAACGCACTTAGTTTTATACATAGTGCTTAAATGTAAAATAATATTGTTTGTCCTTCTCATGGCGTGTATTACCTACATGTGTATCTGATAGTAATATTATAAAACTTAATTTATCCATGATATTTAATACAAAGAAATATTTATAATTATTATTTTAGTATTGCACAGTCTATGCATCTAGTGGTCTTTTTTTCATTCGGAAATCAAATTTGTCGTTCGACGTGCATGGATTTTTGTATATTTCAACCTATCTATTCTATCATTGTTAGTTCAAAAATTAATAAAAGACAGCAAAATATAAAGGTTACAATTAATATATTTATAAATATCTTAATCCCTTATTTGCTCAATAATAAATTAATTATTAGATATTAAATTGATGTCTTCAACGAACTTTAACTTCCTTGTAATATTTGTTTAAGTTTATAATTTTTTTTTTTGAGCTCAGTAATTGCGTATATCTTACTAAACTCACCAATGACATCGACGAACTTGGTGGCGATCTGGGTGGCAAAAGACAGGTCAGCTGTGACTTCACAGCTGAAGTTCCCAGCCAAAGAAAGGTCCATACGTTTGAGAACTACTTGGGAGCCGTTAGAGTTGTTTAGCTGTAAATGTATAAAAAACAAAATTAAATAAATATTCAATTATATGTTCACTCTTGAATGAATAGAAAAAAAAAATTCCTATTGGCTATATATATTGTTCATTCATCCAACAAAACATTTTAAGCACAAGTCAAAAAGTGTAAGTGTAAAGGCATTTTTAAATATAGATTTAACCAGAAGATATATTTTTGACAGGAAATTGGAAAGGAAAATTATTTTGCCTTTAAATATAATAAATCAAGTAACTAATCTACATAGAGGTCGCTGGAATGCAATTTATCAGCTTTGCATACAGGACAAACAAAAAGTAAGTACGCGATATAAGATTCGGAATTTTATCAAGTACCTTATCTATCGATTCAAAAGATATTGCGAATTGCCGCCCTTATCTCCCAAATAGAAAACAAAATTAATAGAAGCTCCTATCTTAAATTTCAATACGATTCCAGCCAAATTACATTTCTCTCAGAGTATAAGTGATTCGAAACACATTACTTGAAATTCAATTTAAAAACATTTTAGATTGAAAAAGCAATTCGTGTAAGTAAACATACGAGAGTTTGAAACACGATGTGCTCCTTGGAACTCCTAATAAGATTACCAAGTTGGTAAAGTCGCCAGTTTGACGAACTATTGTAAGGAGTTTCTTTGCGAGTGAAATTATTTTATCCTCTATTTCTTTGTGAGAACGTGTGACATTCCAGAACAGGCTTCGGGTTTTCACAATCGTTTGTCGTACACGAGACATAAAAAATAAATAGCACTTTAAAATTTTATCCGCTCTTGATCGAAGATGAGCACATTGTATATAAATCAATAACAAAATAGATGTTTCCTACTTTCTAAACAAAATTGTGTGGTCTATGCACATCGAAACTAACAAAATGCGTGATACATGACTTAATTCGACTTAAATCAGTATGTTTTGTTCCACTCATTGAACAAATCGAAATAAAATAATATTCTTTATGGGATAATACAATAAGCCTAAAAATAGGAATTCACTGGTTTGGTGTCAAAAACAAATAAATTACTGGACAATGAAATTTTTGCGGGCAATTGAACTGGAGTTCGTTCACTATTATGAAAACCCCAATGTGCCTACGCTTTTTATTTTCTAAAACAATTGAATGATAAAAGCTGAATTCTTCTTTAAAAATGTCCATACTCACATCAACTGTGATTCCATGCAATCCAAAAACCTGGGTTGGCTTCTCATCAAGCGGAGTGAATCGATAGAACTCATGATTGCCCCGGTACCACTTGACCGAGTAAAGCGGTGCACCTTCCATGTTTCTGGAACATATCAGTGCGGCCGTCTCTCCCCTTATTACTGTGGGGGGCTGGACCAGGAGTTTCACATCGCGAAGACTCGTGACTCCTGCAAAAGAAACATAATTGTATAGTGATTCTGTATTTGGAATTTTTAAAGCTGCTTGACTTATGCTTTATTTTAACAACTATACTTTTAGTGACTCCATAGTACTATAGTGACTACAAGTTGCCAGAGATAGTTTAAAAGATCTTTTATAAACTCCTTGTTTCAACTTGTTTGTAAACAAGCCCATAAAGGTACAAGTTAAGAATAGGGATTGTATAAAGTATATTATGGACCAAAATACCATGAGTGTTTCATATTAACGGAAAACATTTAACCAGAAATTAAATATTGATGACAAACAAAATTGATACGTGTTTGTTTTAATGTAATATTACTTTTACTTTCCCTGTACTCTACATATGAGATATCCCTATTCCTAGAATAGTTTTTGGATCGCCATCTTTGTGATCTAATATCAGACTCATTATCCTGTAAACTCATTATCTTCAACAGCATTGAAACTAGAATTTTTGAATATATCAACGAAGATGATATTTAAAATAATAATAATATTAATAATAATAACTTTATTCAACAACAAGAGGAAACTTAAACTAAAATACATTTTGATACTTAAGTACCTAAACTAGGTCTAGCCTGTTCTTATAGGCACCTATGCTCTGTAGTGTGCGTGTAGGTGTGAATGTGTGTGTATATAGTCTAATATAATACAAGGTTTGTTAATACAACACATTATTTACGCTCACATTACATAAATACACAGAATATTAAGCTATACTGTGTATATACAGTATACACATATAAATGCCCACCAGAAACAAAAAAACAACTTGTCTCAAGTGTCAGACGGGACTCGAACCTGCATCTTTTCCATAACGGGGGAATAAACTACCGTTATGCTAGCGAGACCGTAGCATTAGGACATGTCGATTTTTTTAGTGTTATTTTTGTGTTGAGATTTCAGCGCCATTTCATAAATGTTATAGGTACACACAAACACTGAAATGTCAACATTTACAAGTTTGTACGAATCGATGAAGAAAAAATGGTAAATTAATTATTTTAAAAGGTTTTATGCATTAAAAATGCTGGATTATTGTTTCTATTAAACATTATCTCCCCTATTTATATAAATTACTATCCACCATTGTTATAAATAATATATGGTGTAGCAGTAAGGTGTTGAGAAGGTGGTCTTTTGGGATGAAAACACGAACTATTGTTGATTAATATATTTGATTTAGTGGTTCGTTAATAGTTATACAAAGAGTGAGTTTTAAAGCTAATCACTATAAAATGAAGATACATTATTATGATAACATTTTACAAATTAGGAAATAGTACCGAGTGCAAATCGATGTGCAATGCTCATGTGATTAATCTGTCCTAAATATTTGGTACATACATGGCTGCATGATGAATTCATAAAGAATGATGCAATAAAATTATTAATAACAGGTATGTAGGCACAATAGCATTAAGAAATTATTAAAATGAAAAAAACATACAGTGGACGTTCTATGGCTGATATGGTGATGACGTGATTACGTGACACAGTATTCATTCATACGGACAAACCTGAACGGACTGGACGGCTCGTTGTGTTTTAGAGAGAAATTATCAATAATTTAAAATAATCGATTCTAGTTTCTACGTTTAGTATTATATTAACATAAGGTAAATCTATTAGTTCGTCACTTTCACCTTTTTCTAAATAGCTGTATTCGCATAGCTGGAGTGAAATAATTGTGTAATGTGGAAATATTTTCAAATCATAATGTTAGCATAGTGTGATGTTACGAGCGGCTAAAGACTGACGCATATCTAGTCTAATAAATTTACTTTATCACTTAAATAAAATCTTAGATTTTTATACGCAACTCCGTAGCGATATCAATTGTCTATCTAGCAAGTGCTGACAATAATAAAATAAGGTAGTTATATATTTGCTTGAATATATAACCACTACAAGTTTTATCTTGTATCTATGTCTCAGGAGTCTCTATTCGCTGTATCCACTAATATGAAAATTCAAAATGGTATATTATTATGTCAGTATGTAACGATATAATTAAGTCACCACTCTGCCTTTACATTGATGTTCAAGCTAAATCGGACCGAAGATCACTTGGGGATCTTCTCCAATTACGACCCGTATCAAGAACACCGTATACATTTTAATTGGAATAACCTTGTGAACATTTCTTATATTAACATTGAAACATATTAATGAGATAGGGTATTGAGGTACTTAATGTTATTATACTACGCTATACAGATAAATAGAAAAAAATGCATTTTAGTCGATACAATTTTTTAAGCATAACTATAATTTAGTATCTATATAAAATAAAAGTGTAGTTCAAAATAATATATATATATATATGTGTATTTTGTTCTGGACTTTCACTGGCTGATTGATGTTATAAGGAGCAACTTAGACTACATTAATTACTCCATAAATGTACTCACAGGTGCTACTAGTTAATAATAATATTTATAGATGATAGATCTGATTTTATTTAAATAGATTTTGTAAGAAGTTAAAGTTAAATGAATTCTTTATCATCATTAATGGTAAAATATCTATATTCAAATTAAAAAGTGTTTAAAGGACT
>JACJUM010001610.1:15769188-15805599 GCA_020976665.1 Heortia vitessoides | reverse complement strand
CAACAGACGGAAATGGACAACAGACAGATGGAAGCACAATCTAAAAAAGCGTAGATGTAATGCCGCAGAGTATAAATGGGTAGTGGTTACCACCAAGGCAATAAGATCCAACCAAAAACATCTGAATCTCAACTGTTGATATTGTCTAGCAGCAGTGTGAAAACTAACCATTATTCTACAAGAATAATTTGGGTTTGGATTTCTTTTCATCTTTTGATAAACTTGCAATAGATATTACAAAAATACCATCAATATAAATAATAGGTTCATAGAACATTTTATATCCTCCTTAAACACTTGTTCTACATATCATATAACAAAGAAATCACAAATGTAATATATTAATATAATTAATACCTAGATTTAGAACTAACGAAAATATTCATCATACAAATGTTCTGAGTGGAAATCGAACCTACGGCCATGGTCGCATGAGATAGGAATAATGCATCATCGGGTCCGTCAAAAACTCAAATAGTCTGTCTCTTAGAACGCGACTGACTTCAAGAATGCCAATAAAATATTTACCAAAGTGCGGACTGATCATGGTTTATTAGACTTATTACGTAAATTATATTTTTTAAATATATCATGAAAAGAAAAATTTAAACAAATTAACTGGTTCTTCTGCCGGCGTGAAGTTTAAAAAACCATAAAACGAAGTTCTTGTTAATAAATGTGTTTTTTACTTCAATTGATAGTACCGCTGATATTTTAAATGAAATCTCTAATCCGATTTTCTCTGGAGAGAACAGAATGTGTGAAATCTGTATCTTCGTTCTGCTGAATATAAATTACTCACTTAGATATTTTACTTCGAATAGGGTAACCACAATCAACTGTCATGGAATCTGCGGTCTATGTGCCTGTTGTAAAACACAACCTGTACCTAGATATTATTAAAAGAAAGTCACATTGACGAACTAGTGTTTTCTGTATATCTATAACAGTAAAAATGTATACTTGAGATATACATTCTAAAAAGAAACTCGGTCGAAACGGTCATCATCATTAAACATATTTCAAATTCAAATTCGAACATTTATTTGATATAAGTGTATGTACATTGGGTCTTATAATTATTGTGGTCTTATAACTCAGATGCCTTTTCCAGGCACTGCAAATGAAGCGTATAGGACACAGCTCAAAATATTTTATAAAAACTTAAAATAGACTTTAATCCAATAATAATACATAATTACTACAACCAAACAAATTACAATTACCATACAAATATTAGGCGTAAGACCACTGAATATATAGATATATATAATGGTGAGCAGGCGTGGTATCTACCAAACAACATGATTTAGTATTATGCTGCTCTGACGCATTAATTTTTTTTAAGATCATGTAGAAAAATAATCTTACTGTCTGCGTTGTAGGAAACGTCACCGCAGCCTATAGACGCTTGTGACATTTCACGAAATGCACATCGTACAAGACAAACAATAGCTGAAAAGTCCTGCTAAGTTAAAGTGTCCTAGAAAAACCACATACAAACCTACCCTAATAGAAGCGTCGCGATTCAATTTGGATGCTTTATTTCACAAGATGGCCGCACGGTAATATTTTTCCGGATGTTCGTATTTTTCACACACAGTAAAAGCACAAAAGTAAATTCACAAATAAATTTACTATTTTCTACAAATAAGACTGACCACTGAGTTTTAAATCTTTTGAGAAAGGTTTTCAATCATACATTTAAAAGAATATATGAATTCACGTTCATAGTTCACATGGGGATCGTAATTGACGTGCCCGATGGCGCAGATGGTTAAAATCCTATTTTGTGCGCTGAAGGTCGTGGAATCGATCCCCACTCACAACAAATACTTATATGATGATATTTATGTTTGTTATATGTCTGGCTGTTAAATATATGTACTAAAGTAGTATATTCCTTTTCCTCAGTTGTCTGACGTCCGTACAATAACCAATTATTCGGAATTATAATCCTTACTCGTGGTTAATAGCGATCGAGCTAACAAATATGATAGCTGAGCCCTCGTTTTATTTGTGTGCCGAAGTAGGTAGGTAGTTTACATATTTTATGATGTTACTATTCTATTCTGCTACTAGATAATTCTATTTTGTTTTCTTTCTTTCTAATATATGAGTATTAACTGTCCACCCCCACCATTTCCCGCGAGGGCTTTCTTTTATATCTCAATCCTGAGGATCATTTGTTACTAATAGAAGAAGTCTATGTCGCTCCCTGAAGTTAAACTATGCAAAAAGTCGTGTCGATTTCATAGAAAAAATTGAAATCAGATCTATCCCACGGGATCAAGTATTCGACTTAGCCTATGTGCTACTAAATGCTATTAATAATTTCTGTGTCAAATTTCATGCAAATCTGTTTCTATCCTGCGTTAAAGATTAACAAACATACATGAACTCATAAACTTTCGAATTTAAAATATTTGTTATCTTTGATATACTTAGTCTATTTAATATTATCTAAGTCTTGATACACGTTATCAGTTGGAATATCGGTATAGAACTCTATGTATGAGAAAATACACTTATATTTACCGTAATTGCGCCATAGCATAGGCTAATCTAGGCTTTCCCTGATTAAAGGAAAGTTAGACTTCATACTAAGATCTCCGGCATTAGTACCTAACTTTCACCTATTTCTACCGCTAAATAACAGTGTTCGCATAGCTGTGTTTCGGTTTGAACGGTGAAAAAGGCATTGAAATTACTGTGTAATTTGACATTACAACTTCATATCACAAGGTTGGTAACGCACAATTGATGTCCTTGTGATATTACGTGTGTCTATAGGCTACCGTGGCGTTTACTATTACGCAGACTGAATGTTAGTTTGTCGACCTGACGTAACAAAATAATAATAACAAGTAGCATAGTTATTTAAAGAGTCAATAACACAAATGTAAAGCAGGCATTATTAGCCACTTACCACAAGGGCGAATAATGAAAAGGAGGATTGTCATTATAACGTATATGTATAAAAATTTACCTGTATCGTAAGAAACGATTGAGGTCAATCAAGTATATATCCATTTTTACTGGTGTGGGTCATCTTTATTTTTATTTATTTATTTATTTAACTTTATTGCACAAAATGTTACAAAATGTACAAATGGCGGACTTAATGCCAGATGGCATTATCTCCCAGTCAACCATTACACAAAACTGAAAAATATATATACATAGTGGTGCAGGCAATATATATACAAAATAAATAAACGTGGCATACATATTTGTATAAATAAACGCAATACGCGCTTTAACGTGTGGGGGTGGGCAGCAATATCCTTTACCGACTATCCTGGTCAAAATTTCCCATTTCTTGGAGAGGCCATGTCCACTGTAAGTCATATTAAGGCTGCTATAATAAACTTCAGCTAAAACACTCTCGTTGCCGATAGGGTTCAACTTTGCTATGCCCCTAAGGGACCGGACTCAAAAGATAGTGACTTACGCGGGTCGAAGGCGATTGTCGACTTGTGATATTTGCATGTAAAAGGCGTACTGGGTACAGGCGAAACATGTCCGCATGATCGATGCTGACGTTTTTTTCTCCGACTGTGGCATTGTGAAGGGAAATAATATATAGGCTTTCGGTTTTCCAAGATTTCAATCTGAGTCGTATAAAATTCTATATAAATAACACCTTTAGAAATCTATTCATGTAATGAGTAAAATCGTAATTTTCAAATAATAAACAAACTATTTTATATCAAACTAGCTGTGCCCGTGACTTCGTTCTCCTTTTTCACCCCTACGTCTTTTTTCGAATTAAAAAATAGCCTGTGTTCTTTTTCAGGGTCTAAAGATTGTCTGTGCCAAATTTCGTCAAAATCGGTTGACAGGTTTAAGCGGGAAAGCGTAACAGACAGAAAGACAGAGTTAACTTCGCATTAATAATATTAATAGGGATTACTTAAGGATATTTTGTTACGGTAGAGTATTATTTTATGTGCCAAGGGTTATGAGCTCTATTTTTACTCAAGACAACTTTTATGAGCTGTATATTTGTTTGCTTTGTGTATGGGTGTTAAAAAATGTGTTTAACTATTTTATTGTTATAAATCTATGTATTTTATATACGTAATATACACTTGTGTGTTTGAGTTACTTATTATGGTATATCCTGACTGAAAGTGATTACTTAGTGGTGGCATAGTTTACAGATAATTGTTTGCCACTTCTGCATTTTTTTTTAAATGAACAATAAATATGTAAGTCATGGAAAGCGGTTTTTTTGTTGCCCTGTGTAATCAATTATAAATGATTTCACCTTAGTTTCGGAGTCGGATATAAGCACAGAAATGAAATGTATATCGTTGTATCTTAATAGTGTCGATTGATTACACAATATCACTTTGAAGATCAAATTTCAATACACCCTGATTTCTAAACAAAGATGGCGGAACCTTGATATAGAATATCAAATTTATACTACAATAGTAAACTAAGTCTGCTAACTCGGTTATTTACTATGATTAATTTCTGTTGTTACTGTCTAGCAGATTATATTAGAAGTCATTATGCCTTTAAGGGTAGTTTCATAAATAAACTTTAAAAACTATAGCTAAAAGGTTGAAATTCCTAGAAACGACCTTGCGATTTGCGTAAATGTTTGCTCTGTTAATCTAAACGACATCACTGTTACATATTTTTACCACCAAATAGTAGTGAAATTGTAGAGAGGCAGTAAAACTACTTATTAATATAATAAATAACATTTTGAAATCACAATGTTGGCAAAGCGCTAATGATATCTCTTTGATATTACTAACATCGCTACTAACGTCTTGACGCTCACTATCGCGAACTGCATGCTTCTTTGTAGAACTGTTCTAATTAAATAAAGCGTTTGTGTTATTATATCATAAATACTTTTGACTATGGTACTAAAGGTACTAATGGTACTAAAGGTAATGAACTAAGACAGTATATATATATTCCTAATGTGTATAAAAACATAGGCAGATTTAAAAAAACTGTGTTAAGATACATATTGTTAATACGAGATAGAATCATAAGATAGTGTGCGTAATGCGATCTTATATTCGATATCTATCAATCGTGCATCGATTTGCATCATAATATAAATAATTAATTAAAGGGCAACTGCCTAAAATTTTACAATAAAATCCCAGGCAGCATGTCAGGCTTACCGATGAATCAATTCAAAAATTACGTAAAGAGGTTTTTATCAATAGCTTATTATAGCGTTAAAGATTAAATTAATGATGAAACTGCCTGAGATTGAATTGCTCTAACCTAGCTTTAAAATAAAAGTTTGTTAGCGCTGACGCCGGTAGAGGTTACATTAACACTGACTCGTGATGACGATGGAACCTTTATCACCACAAGTTTTTCTTGCTGGCAGTTCCTTTCTGGTGGCTCAAGTAATGAACCTACATTAAACTTAGTTTTAAGACCCGTCTGGTGCCGGCAGACTAGTATAATGTAGGCCTAATTTATATTTTAGATGACTCTATTATCTCGTAGAGTCACCAGGGTTAGGGTATATTAAAAGTGTAATAAAATTTAGTACTTCATATTTCTAAACTAAAGTTGAGTGCTTGAGATGTGCCTACTTGAATAAAGAATATTTTGATTGATTGACATTCTCGAATTATTCTTATTCTGACAGATTAAGTCTTAAACACAGTTATCAAATGTTTTGAAATAAGCATAAGTTACACATATCACTATCAACTATCAAGTATCATTTTGACGAGCCCGTTGGCGGCACTCTCGGGGAGTCCTTTCTCTAACTGAGGACAATCTGCGGCTGCTATGATGACATGCATGTATATGCTGTATGATATGCCGCATTCACTCATCATTATGATCATTTTAACAGGCTTAAAATGCGGTTTGTCTAATGTTTTGAAGATACTAATAAGACTAAATATTGTCAACTTTATCATATTTTATTAACATCTACATCCAAAATTTATTTACACCAGTCATTAGCTCGCAAATGGGGTACACAATATTTGTTAGAGCTGGCGTTTTGGGCTTCATTTATGATTTTCTCGTATATGGAGGTGAAGACACTTTCAGATACCACCTATTTTCACCAGAAGAAATGAGTTCGGGCTTTGGAGCAAAAGTCATCTTCTCACTATGTAAAACTATTCCTGAACCAGCATGTTCAGTTGTATACTCTGAGAATTTTTTCAGCAGTCTAGAGCACATCTGTGCTCCGATATAATATGGATATATTTTCTTTAGGTACCATAAGGTCAAATAGACTACGTGGTGCAGAACAAAAGCTTATACCTGATAAAACCTTAAAAAAAATAGCCGCGGATCTTATTCACGAGTAGTATGCAATACAAACAAAGTCTGTATTGTCAAATGGCATGACAATAAATTGGTTACTGTGGCAAGCAGTTATGTTTCTGAAACTCCTGTTGGAGTTATATAACGTTACAATAAGGATTTAAAACAGAGAGCTGCTGTCCCCTGTCCCAATATAATAAAGCACTACAACGCACATATGGGAGGAGTCGACCTTGCAGATACGTTAGTGGCTTTGTGCAGAACGGAGATGAAAAGCCACCGATGGTACTTAACAATATTTTCTCAAATGTTAGATATGTGCGTGAATAATAGCTGGATTTGTATCGCAGACATATTGGCGTGAATAATATAAAACGACTGAGTTTAAAGAAGGTTCGACATCTTATTATACAAGGGCTCTTACATTCTGGGAGACAGCAGCCATTCAAAAACTATGATTCTGTACCACCAGCACCAAAAAAGATTATAAAAACACCCTGTACCGTAAAGCCAACTGCAGACGTTACATATGATGTATACAATAATTTCCCTACTTTTGGGTCCAAAAGACGATGCAAACTATGTATCAAAGGTCAGACTACTGTTGTGTGCATCAAATGTGGTATGAGGCTGTGCCTTTTACCGGATAGGAACTGTGTTTTTTAATTTCCATAATATGAATGTATTAAATAAAGAAATTTTGTATTTCTTTATTGAAGTTCCATTTTTGTTATTAAAATAATTAACGTGTTTTTTAATCTTTAATCAAGTCATAGATAATAATTTGGCAATGCATCTGTAAAGATACATTGATAGCGTAATACATATGTATATTCATCAATGCCCTTGACAATGTATCCCACAAGCTACGGGTGTTTTTTTTAATGTAGGGGTGGTTTGAATATTTTTTTAATTTTTTTTTCTAGATCCTGGGTCATTGAAGTTAAGTGCTATAAATATTATTTTTATATTCGCAAAAATAATATTCTGCCAAGTTAAGGGGAAAAAGTTTATTGGAACTTTTTACTTCTAACCGCCAAATCGTATGTTTGTATGAAACTAAGACCATATATTAAATATAGTTTGAGAAGCATTAAGTTACCAGTTATGATTGATTATCAGAATATTTACTGATTGTCGAACAAATCCATTCGTACGTGAATTTAGACGAGTAACTTAGGCCCAGATTTATTTATTGCCTTGCGTATACGATGTATGATTAGTGATGTGCGTTGGTTGGTTTTTGAACTTGAAGTATTAAATATTTGTATTCTCTTGGAAAATTATCGAAAATTTCTAGAGTATTTGTGTTTTTGGGAAGCAAGATATGGAGATTCAGTGTTTCTGTGTGTCTCGTCGTGGCATCACGGGGAAACTGTTGAAATAGCTTTACTTTTTATGTGGTGGTCGTATAATTTTGTTTTGCATAAAAAAAAACTATTATTTTACAAAATTAAAAAACTTAAGATGCCCGTATCCTCATGGTGCAGATAGTAGTGATCCTATTTTGTGCACCAAATGCTCGACCACGTTTATGCACCAAAGGCCCACTACAAATATTTATTTTATATAGTGAATAATTTTGTTTGTTCTGTGTCTGGGTGTTAAATTTATATTTGAGCATAATATTTGTAATCACAAGTCATCTATTTCATGAAGTCTGAGCACAGTGCCTCAAGCGACCTATTGCGGCAACCAGTCAATGTATACGATATTTACAATATTTATAATATTTATAATAATAATTTAAGTTCAGATTTGTATGAAATATATTTTTAAGAACTCTACATCATCGACATTCTTTTTTTATAAGGATTAATCAAATTCTCTAAGTGGTCAAAGTCGACCTCTGGAGATCCATAGAAACAGTTGCAACCATTGGTGGCATATAATTTTTTCAAGGGCTGGTCTCTGACAATTTATGGAGAATGCAAAGACCTACTCACTCACTCGTTTGACACTTAATGTCTGTATAAACTTTAGAGTCGGGAGCCTAATTTGTATGGTTTTTTTTAGAATAGTGCTGGGAATATTCAATCTACAATTTCATGTAGATTAAAATTTGTGACAATTCAAATTAGTGCTATAAATTTTATAGTAATTCTGTACTCCGAAGACAGGGATTGAAAATATATGTAACCTCTAATTTATATTTTACTGGCTTTAACAAATAAAAAAAGACCAATGCCGGCTATAGTTAGTGCATTCATATAACAAAAGTGAAAGACAAAAGAAAACCTCAATACTCTATCAAATGTTGGGCTTAAAAAATCTATATATTCAGTACTGGAATATTTGTCTGATTGGTAATACTTTTGGTATTTGGATCAGCCTCCAACTCTGTACACAAATCAATATTATCCTCATACATACAAGGAGACTGAGCAATTCCGATCGCCTACCCTTATTTGTTCTTCTGATATATTTTCGGGGAACGGTCAGTAATCATAGCTATGACAATTAATCTAAATTAACGATCACATAAACGACCTTCCATTCCTTGTTGTATTTGGTACAATTGTTGTAAATAAATGCTTGTTTTGTATATGTTAATTAATAGAACTTAACTACACAATATTATATTCCATTTGCTTACATTTTGAAGAGTAGTTTTATTGTACCTCGTTATTCTCAAAGCGTCGTAAGAAGCATCAGTCGCCAACGGAAACCGATAGATGGCGGTATATCATGGGTAGCAGCATCTTCGTCGCAGTTACGATCTGCCAGCGCAGCTGTTATGAGCAAAATGGCTGCTTTCTTGGGGAGGCCAGTATTCAACAGTGGATGTTGTATGGCTGCTATGATAATCATGATGATCCAAAAATGGACAGCATAAGCTGACAATACAATTATCAATTTAATAACATTATGTTTAGTAAATTATACATAATTTATAAATCCATATAGACTTAAAAATTTGCCTTGTTATAACAGCTGAAATAAACAAATAATTGACTCTAGGTTTCAGTGCTGCACGTCAAGAATTTATACCAAATATATTTAAAGCCTTTGAAAACAATTAACTACCTTCACCAAGGCCACAATCGCGGTAAACGTTTTGCTGCGTGTAAATAACTGAAGATTCCATGTACTTACAGCGACCGCAAACGGAAAACTAAATTAACAGGTGCTTACAAGTGCAGGTAACCGGCATATTACAAGCCGTACGGGCTTTGGTAACTTGGCAATTTAAGTTTTCAAAACTATAGCGAGGTTGCGTAGAGTAAACATCCTTTAATCTCTAGAGGTTAGCTCTTAAGTGTTGTTTATACTTGGGCAATATTGTTTGAGGATCAAATTTTAGATTCTAATAGACCAGGAGTGGCTAAGTCGCAAGCCACAGTGGAAGCCACATTTACCACAGTCATCATTGAGGTACAGGCAGAATAGAATAGTACCTCCCACTGCACCAGGTGTCGTAAGAGGCGACTATTGTACCAGAACCGCTAGATGGCGGTATATCCATCCGAAACGTGCAGCTTAAATGCACAGACAGGAATGGGCAGCAGCATCCCCGTCACGATAGCTGCGCTCTGCGATTGCTAACACGCTTGCAGAGCGCGGCAGTTATGCGCGAAAAACCTTCTTTCTTGGAAAAGCTAATGTCCAGTAGTGGACTTGTAATTGCTGGTATAATGATCTTATGAAGATTTGCCAACTTTGCTGCTTGGTGATAAAAGTGATTGAGAGATACTAACGCCGGTGACCTTATGGATCAGGTCTACTATAGAGGTACCGACGAACAACTGATATATATATATATATATAAATTTTGTGTCACGGTGTTTGTCCGGAATGAACTTCTAAAGTATCCACTGCATTGATTTGAATACATTTTTTCTTACTGTGAACAGTTTGATCCAACTTTAGAGATAGGATTGTTTCTACCACAATTTATAGACGTTTTATTTTTTTTAAGATAAACATAAGTATGGTTGAAACTGACTAGCATCCGTCGGGTTAGTTAGAATCTTAATAAATCTTTTGTTATTTTGAAATGTAGATCCTGTGAAGTTTTTCAAAACCAATTTTTGACTTTAAAGAGCCTGACGTCGCATTCGGTAGAGCGTGTAGTTGGTAAGTTATATTTCCAACCAATATAAACATTTATCTTCACGCACATTAGTGGATGCTCTGTATCAGGGTGTCAAACATTTGTATTTACATATAAAATTTCAGCATCATATCGGCCATCAGAAGTCCACTACTGGACATAGACTTCCCAAAAAAGGGAAAATTTTACCCATAATTGCCGCGCTGGGCAAGCATGGTGCAATTGCAGAGCGCAGCTGCATTCAAGCTGCTCTGTTTCAGATGTATATATTGCCATCTGTCAGTTCTGGTGCCTCAGTCACCTATTACGTTACCTGGTATAGAGTGAGGAACTATTCTATTTGTGTACTTCGCGGCCAATTAAATTTATAATCCACTAAAAAATAGTTGGATCATTTCTTTTTAGTTATATAAGGATATACTAGAATCCATTTAATTGTTTTCCATCCAAAAAGCACCCTGTGCAGACTCATAATATGAGGGTATTACCCTAAGTTATTCAGCGCATTCAGCTGGCTGTAAAACTTGCATTTCATACTCAACTAAGTATTTCACTTTGTTCCACATCCCGTGACAAATGGATCTCGTTAGAGAGTTGTCTTTTGTAAGCATTACTCATAAAATTGCAGTAAGAAAGTAATTTATTATCTAGATTTAAATGTCTGAGCTCAAAAGGTAGATTAAAGAATGTGAAGAGACGAATGTGGTGTATAACAAGATGTGATGTCACATATATAAGTGGATAGGGATAGTTTGGACGTGTAAAAAGGATGGATGAAAGTAGAGTGACTGAAAAATTATATTGAGTGGAGGTGAATGGAAGAGATGGTATAGGGTGACCTAGGAGAGTATACCGTCATCAGTTTTATTTTTTGTATTACAAAGTCAGCGAACAAGCAGCCTTGTGTTATCACAAAAGTGTCGCCAAACTTACGATTTCATGATATTATATAATATTAACCAGTAATTTCTCTGCCTCTCTCACCCCCTGGTAAGCAAAGTTAGTATGAAAGTTCTCCAATTAACAATTATTATTTTAATAAATTATTATATCTATATATATAAAAGGAAACACTGAATAACTAACTATAAAATCAACAGACAACCTATACTAAAGGTCATCGTTATTCAGTATTTTATATTTATTGAGAAATAACATGACGCTAAGACCAATAACACCTGAGCATAAATTATGCTATGATTGTTTTGCAAATCAACGTGGGTGGAACCAATGGGAGCTGCTAATATAGTATCGGAAAAATTTCTCCATTGATAATTGAAATAAATCAATCAATCAATCAAATGCAGGCACAACAAAGCATCAACCAAATAAGCCGCAATGCAACGCGTGAACCAATTAACGTGGAAAGTTTTAATTATATCTATGACTATCATTCGCTAAAAAATTGGATGCTAAAAATTCTGTTGCCACATCATATTTGGTTAATTATATATGGTCCAGGCAATACGTTTGCCCTGCTATTTTATATTCTATAAGAAAAGGTGGAAGTATTTTTATAGGGTTGTTTTAATTTCTCATGTTGCACTTAGTTGTATCACTTACACTATTTAGTGTATTTATGTGAAATAATTATACAAATAAACAGTATGTATCCCAGTGTTTATTCGGAATGAACTTCTAAAATACTGAACCGATTAGAGTTTAATTCAATTTGGTACCTCACTCGCACCTATTTCTATCGCCAAATAGCAGTGTTCGCATTCCTGTATTTTAGTTTCAAGAGTGCGAGAGGCAATAAAATTACTTGGTATTGTGATATAATATCTTTAAGTCACAAGGTTGGCAGCGCGCTGGAGATATCCTTGTGATATTGCTCTATATGCTGCAGTGACGCTAGCTATCACGCAAACTGTATATATGTTTGGTGACCTGCAGTAATAAATAAAAAAGATGTGTTAGTTTATATCCTAATTTATAGACACTATATTTTGTTTTATGATAAACATAAGCATTATTATGAATACAGGACATTTATCAGGTCGGCTAGTTTTGGTGTGAATTATTTTTTAGCTTTAAACTAAATCCGTACAATGTTTATAAAATCATTATCATCATCATCATAGCAGCCGTAATGTGCCCACTGCTGAACATAGGCCTCCCCAAGAAAAGGGAAATTTGCTGATTGCCGCGCTGGGCAAGGACGGGAATGCTGCTGCTTATACCCGCCCTGTTATATTTGAGCTAAACCGTTTTGGATGGATATACCGCCATCTGTCGGTTCTGGTACCTCAGTCCATCTTATACCTGGTACAGAGGGAGATACTCTTCTGCTCTACTCACATTTATGTAATAATGTTGTTAGATTATGTACTTTAGTAAACCAGCTATAAAATTAAATTACCTATTTTTCTTTGTTTATTTTCCATTCCATAGTTGCCTGGAAGAAAACGCTTTGTGATACAGAAAGGTATTACAGGAGAAGATTGGATTTTATTAGCTAATACTACAGAGAATTAAAATTAAAAATATCTCTGATACACTACTAACCTGATTGAAATACTATACATTTAAATACTATAAATCCTTACAGTGATTGAGAATTACATTCTTCAGCACTGTAAACATCTTTTGACTGACATCCTATATTAGCGAAGCTGCCTAATTGTACAAACCTTTATACTTAATTTCATTGCAATAACTTCAAAAACAGCAAAGATAAATACCAACTTCGCACCCCCCTTAACCCCATTAAAGGGTGAATTTCTAAAAATCTTTTATGTATGTGTGCTGACGTTACCTTCGATAGTGCATTATAAAAGAAACCCCTGTGCTAAATCTCGAGTAAACCCTTATATTTTGGGCTCTATATTGATATGTCAGTCAGCTAGACAGCTTTTTTTTTTTGGACCAGGTCGACAAACTATGAAGGACCAACAGAGTAGAATCTTCAGAGTTAGAACCACTCTACAGACCATTCCACAGCAAAGCGAACACTTTCATATTTATAGATTGACTTAAATCCAAAATGCAATCCAAAAAGCACATGAGCTTTTTTTGGAGTCAGGTTAATCTAAGTACTCGTACTACTGACTACAGATGATTCACAAATGTAACACACGAATACATATTTGACAGCCCAACACAGAACAAGCACAAATATTCATTACGTAAATGTTTGTTTCGGAAAATGGACCCACTACTACCTTAGACGGGCAAGATTGATTATATTTTTTTTAATAATTCAATAAAAATGCTTGTCCTATTGAACACGGGTCTTCCTATAAAACTTAAATCAACGTGCCTACAATCTTTATTTAGGTACGTTTTCGCCCCTTCCTACCCTTCATATCTTAAAAACAGTTTCGTGTTCGTAGGTGACAGCTACGAGAAATCTCTTAGGTCATCACAGAACCTTTACTGAAAACGCCTGTGCATTTCACAAAGTTTTTAGTAAGTCCTTTACGGCCCAGGCTGTTCTTTTGTGGAAGGCACTCCCGCTTAGTATTATATACACGCAGTTCCTGCATGTGTTTAAACGGTTGGTGAAGGATCACTTACTATCATTATAGTTATATCTAATATATTTCTTTGCATATAATCCTTTCTTTACATATGACACCTCTTACTACTTTTTTTTCTTATTCAGTCTTTCCATCCAAAGGTTGCCTGAAAGAAATCGCTATTTGAGATAAAGCCGCCCATTACTTTATAATTACGTATTTTTTTCATATATTTTTATGTTTGGTTAACAATAAAGTATTTATTATTATTTTGATTATAGTCAGTACTCTTACCACAAACTAACTTTATGGCGTAAACTAATTAATGCTACGGATATATAAGTATAATTTTGGTACAAAAGCACATTTAAATAACATTTTATTTGATGGCACATTACACTCAACAGAAAAGGGCGCCTTATAAACAAACAAAGCGATTAATAAAAAAAGGTCGACATCCCACCTACATATTGGACCACTGACTCTAAATACTCATTTGGCTTACTCATTCCAAACATTCCAAAGTATCCCCAATAGAATAGACAGAGGTTCCGCACGCTCCAATCATTCTATTTTTAAGAGTAACACAATAAACAAGTATATGTTTTGCGTGATAGTATGCGTCATCGCAAGTTTTAGATGCTCGTGTTATTGCTAACCTTGAGATTAGAAGAAACCTACCAGCCATTAGAAGTCCACTGCTGGACATACGACTCTCCAAGAAAGGAGGTATTTCGCCTATAATTGCCGTGCTGGGCAAGCGTGTTGGCAATCGCAGAGCCTGTTCATTTGAGCTACACTGTTTCGGATGGATATACCGCCATCTGTCGGTTCTGGTGCCTTAGTCGCCTCTTACGTCA
Organism: Heortia vitessoides; assembly: GCA_020976665.1. NCBI lineage: Eukaryota > Metazoa > Arthropoda > Insecta > Lepidoptera > Crambidae > Heortia > Heortia vitessoides. The sequence continues at coordinate 15,790,948 of JACJUM010001610.1, read as the reverse complement.
CCTGGTGCAGTGGAAGGTACTATTCTATTTTTCCGGTACCTCATGGCTACTCAGCCGGTACCTCACGGCTAATAATGTCTAAAGTAATGTCATATTACCCAGTAATTTTACTGTCTCTCTAACCCTGCTGCGCTATTTCAGATGGATATACCGCCGCCTTTAGGTTTCGGTACTTAGTCGCCTATTACAAGGGAGGTATTCTACTCTGCCGGTACTCCACTATCTGTAGTTTAATATCAGTATTGTTCTACTGATAATCAAATTGTGGCCAGACATTTGGTAATATTCTCGTGTTTGTTAAAATTTTAAATTTATAAGAAGTCCAATAAAATAGAAATTATGTGTGTATGTGATTGCGCCGACTCTCGATAGCATCGCACACAGGGAAAAACTCAATTTTCTGGCACATTAGACGAGTCAATCTAGAAGTCTGCGCCAACTGGAGGGCAGATACGAGTTGTACCATAGTAAATATATAACAGACAAATGAAAATGCTTGCCCAACATGGCGATACACATTGTGTTATTTAATATTAATTAGAAGAATGGTACTAATGGTGATAATAAATTAAAGATAAAGGTACATTAAAAAAAACTATTATTTTAATGAAAAAGAATGGCTTCACTCTGGAGCATATAACTCCACCTATCGGTTCCGATATCTCTTTTCTATACCTTCAAATTATTCAAGTAAGCAAAGTTCAAATGTTCAAAAGCAAATACAAAACAGTATAGTTCAAATGCAACAGAGCGGAAATGGGTAGCAGCATTTCCGTCGACAAGAAACGCTCTGCGATTGCCACCACGCCTGCCCAGCGGGGCAATTATACAAAATTTCCCTTGTATTGGGGAGACGTATGCCTCCTCTACATTACTCGCGAAGTTGAACGGTGTTAGCCGAATACGATAGTGTAGAGAGACACTTCGGCTTACCTCGTCAAACTTTACCTCGCCTCGGGCGACTTCCATTTGTTGTCGGTTTGTGCGCCCGAGTCAAAGGGCCCAAAGTTGTACGAAGTGCGTTTACGAAGTACCTCTCTACACTACTCGGCCGAATTCACTGCAGTACTCATTTTTTTGCGCGGGACATAATTATGACCAATATTCAGTGGTCACAGGAGCAAATTATGTTGTTCCTGGAAATTCTGCAAGCGGAGACCATTATTTGGGACCCCAATGATAAATGTCATGTGTTCAAGTGCTACTTGAGCGTTCATTACAAACGTGCACAGACTATCGGCGCCTTATAGCGAATGAGCTCATCGCAAAGTTGAACGAAAGTGTAGTGTCGCACTTTGGACTGTTGCCAAAGTATCTCGAGTACTTCGCCGAGGAACTTCGCGAGTAGTGTATAGGAGGGGTTATATGATTATGGTAATGATAATAAACATTATTATCGGTTTTTAATTCGTTGTACCATAATGTGCGGAAAAATAATCGATGATCATATCGCAGGATATAATAAGCAAAAAACATTTTTTTTGCAAATTATAATCATGCGAATCTTGTGTAGCGAGGGTCGTGGGTTTGATCCCCATCCAGACCAAATATAAATGTGATTAACATTTGTGCTTGTTTCGTGTCTGGATATTCAAAAGATTTATATAAGTTTATCTGTGACCTAAGTATTATATTTATAATTTCTTAGCTCGGAATAAGGTCAATGTATGAGATGTTGTGTGAATTTATTATATTTTTAACTGCTCTGTTGCTTGATATCCGCAGATCAAGGGTTGTAATTTTAAGTTATTAATATTAAAAAACTAGAGTAAGGTCAATTTATGAGATGAAGTAGAAATTGCTTTTGGTTAGAAACTTGAAGTATTCAAATTAACATAAAAAAGGGTCTTCTTGTTTATATAAGACATAAAATATAAATTAAATAAGGTCAAACAACAACTTGTGATATTATGATCAAGGTCTACGTGAACCGTATGCATGTTTGTCGACCTGGTCTAATAATAAAAAAAGAAGTACTCTAAGTATATGTTACTATAGTAAGTGCACATATACCACAAGTACACATATGATATAGGGATGAAATAAATATTCGTTTTCCTGCTCTATTGCCTGTTAAAAGAAAATCCTCAGGGAACATTCACCAAGGCTGCACAGAAGGAACGACTAAACTTATCATCCATGTTTGCTTTTATTATTCATGGAGTCCAAAGCCGATCAGCTCAGCGCAGCCCGAATGAAGAAATCCTATTAAAGTTGTTTCCTTTTTCTCTCGTCTTTTGGCTAAAAGGTAACAGGTGTTTTTAATCAAATTGAAAATTTTTTACATCCTATATTTGAGATGATAGTAAAAAAGCATTTTTTGATTCTCTAATTTTTCTTCTTCTGTAACTATGTCCACATTATAATAATATATCTTAATGTATAATTTGAATTCCAGTTGATATATACGTATAAACATATTCAGTATGTGTATAACTGAATTGATTTTTTTACCTTTGGAAACCTACAGAGTAGATAGTACCTTCCATTCCCGTTGCCAAGTTACGCACTGCGATTGCCATCACGCTTGTCCAGAGCAGCAATTATGGGCTAATAATTTCCAAGCTGGTCAATTGCGATGGAGGCCTATGTTTATGAAGCTATAGGATAGTTAATATCTCAATTTATAGTTTTTCAATCAATATTTTTTCAGGAAAACTATAGGTAACATAGTAAGACAGGACGTCTGTTGGCTAGCTTTTATGTACAAAGATATCATGTATACTCGACGAAGAAGAGGCTCTAACTTAGAGTAACCATTTAATTTAATTAATGTTTTATTATTTTTTCTAAACGAAGAAACGTAAATTTACTTAATTTTGTGTGAAGACAAACTTTTCACAGATCAATAAAAAAAATTAATGTTTATAGAAAAAAAATCGAACATTATATGTTTTCCGCATCATACGATCGACATCCATAAAGGTTTATTTTTAAAATTATTAAATTATTCTAAGGGAATCCATAAAAATGCAAGCAAGGTATATACGATCTCATTACGTTGAACGACGTCGTAAATTTAATATTGTACAAACATTTACTAGACCTCGTAAAAGGATTTTTGGTTAAATTATTCCGTACTCAGGCAACTAGCGTTCTTAATTTTTTCAAGTTACCATGCCCCTTAGGAATTTTAATATGATTGGGTTGCATACCTCAGTTTGTTACTTATTCAGGCATGAACTAATTAGATTTTGTTGATATATTTTAAATGAAGCTGTCCTAGTTCAATATTTATAAATAACAAAAAAAACCTTGTATCGACGATGATACCAAAAGAAACCATTTTATTACTTTTTTATAAGAAAATTTTGTTTGACGTTGTAGTCTGGGGTGAACTTTTAAACTGCTTAATTTGCTTATTTTGATGCAACTTGAGAAATAGGATTGTTTATTATATCTTAATTTAAGGACGATATATTTTTATCATAATGAATATATAGCTAGTACGATATAAAAATTTTGTGTCTCGTTGTTTGCCCGGGATGAACTTCTAAACTACTGAAACGTTTTGAATAAAATTTTGCTTAATGTGTACAAATTGGTTAATCTTAAGAGATGTCTCTTAAAAAATTGCGTCTTTAAATTGAAATATAATCTATCATCGTCATTTCTGCCATTGAAAGTCCACTCTTGGACATAGGCCTCATCAATAAAAGAGGTTTTTTGCCCATAATTGTTGTGGGCAAGCGTGTTGGCAATCGCAAGGCGCAGCTTTCGCGATGAGAATGCTGCTGACCATCCCCACCCTGTGATTTTGAGCTGCACTGTTTCGGATGGATATACCGCATCTGTCGGTTCTGGTACCTTAGTCGTCTCATACGACACCTGGTGCAGTGGGAGATACTATTCTACTCAGCCTTTATTAAACTTTGTTTATCGTATGACAGAGTTAAAATAAGGGTCAGAAGATTCTTATTAATGGCGGTGTAAGGTAATTGAATGAGATACTACTAGTTATATAATAAAACTACATTAACGAGATCAACGGTACAGCTACAGTTTTACTATATACCCGGACAAAGTCAGAGCGGTAACTAACATTATCAAAGTCATACTTACTTACAAAGTTGGATCCCCTCATGAAAAATAGAAGATCACTTAATATTTTAAAGTTTGTCGTGGATAAGTATATTTCATATTTATTCTAACATAAATTTTATTTATTCAATCAAAATCCACTGCTTGCATTTTGTAGTTATCAAAATAGACTGTAAATAAAAAAATTGTCTCACTCAATATTTTAAAGTAATCAGGTTACGTTTCAGTTCCATAAAAATCATCTAGATACTTAAACTAAAAATTTCCGACTAATACATATCCCACTGCTATTAATACATTAAATGTGTACAGTTGTCAATATTTGAATTTTTGCTAAATATATAAATAATATTAATCATAAATTCCCACAAAATCTCATACATTGACCAGATTTTGTGATAAGTCGCTAAAGCACTTGTGTTACGGATATCAGACGATGTGTAACTCCCAATTACAAAAATAAATATCATCGTATAAATGTTTTTCTTGGGTGGAGATTTAACCTACGACCTTTAGATTTGATGTTATGAGTGTATTTTTATTGCATAGAGGTTCCGTTCCCTGCGCCTTCTTTTAAATAAACAAATTTCATTAATTATTTTCAACCATTTTTTTATAAGTATCGATAAGAGGCTTCTAATGGCTAAATATTAGAAATAAACAACATAATTCCCAATCGTACAACATTTCCTGTAAACAAACGCACCAAGTTAATTTCCCTTGTGTCGTTAATGAGACAGAGGAAAGGTATTCTCTACATTTGATCACGGACTATCGAGGTCGATATAGCACCAAGTAATGGTCGTGATAGTGCATTCAATTCCTGTGGAGATATTACAGTGAACAATTAATGGAATTGTAATTTTTTTGATGAATTGCAAGTTAAGCTTACGATGTACGATGAGCTGATATAAAGATGATTGTGTACTACTTAATGATAAGCATAAATGTGTAGATTTGTGGTGTGTATGCATGCTTGCTGCCTTTTACATGCCAAAACTTCTGAACAGATTATAATGAATCTTCCTAATATGTAGTAATATTGACTGGCCCGATGGCGCATATGGTAGTGATCCTATATTGTGCACCAGAGGTCATGGGTTTGATTCCCACCCAGGAAAAATATTTGTATGATGATACTTATATTTATTCTGTCTGGATTTTAATTATAGGTATTAAAGTAGTATATTCCCCTTGATCCCTCTATTGTCTAATATTCGTCACACGTATTAAAAGCAACTGATCAAGGTAGTAATACACAAGTGCTTTAAGTGACTTATCATGGAGTCAGGTCAATGTATAAGATGTTGTGTATATATTAAAAAATGTATGGCTCAAATATTAGACGCATTATTATCATGTAAATAATTACAATTAAAAAATATAAAAAGTAATTGCCGTCTCTAATAATTGTGTTGGTTCTGTGAAAAAGATTTAATATATGTTTGGTAAATCCTTTATTGTTTGATATCTGTAACACAAGTGCTTTAAGCTACTTATTCCGGAATCAGGTCAATATGAGATGATTTATTTATCGCCGGCATTTTTTGATGACTTGACCACCTTTAAAAATTTTATTATATACTGCGGGATACGTATAAAAAAGAAGTATACTTTTTCTTTACATCTTTCTGAAATAGCGTAGATCCACTAAAATTTGGCAACAGTTTCTACTGGAAAGCTACGCTCTACGATTGCCAATTAGTAGTATCAACCTCAAACGCGTTTGCTATCCATATGATATGAACTAAATAAGTCGAAATATTTTCTTACATGTATGCGTTTACTAATCTACTTTATTAACGGCTTTCAAACGCAGTTTATTTCACTTCTTGCATTGTTATTACACGTTTCAGTTAACTTGCAGCAACCGTACTGTAAAAATAAGTCGTATTAATATATAATTATAACGTTTAACTTAGAACAGCGTTTATTTAAAAGCAATATAACGGGGCTTTTGGGATTAAAAATCTAAATATCTTTTTAATGCTCAAGATCGTTTACACTTTTCTCAACGTGTAAGCAAGCGGCTTTATTTTTTTTGTCGAGTCTGATGATTGCTGATGACTCTGATATCAGTTTTAGTATAATATCAGTTAATGAGCGGACTAGACGATAAAGTCAGCCAGCATTAGGTTAATGAAAAAAAAATTTCGATTGGTACGGTATACTACAGTTTGTATTATTATTATTTATTTGTATAGATTAATCGACTTTAGAATATCGTTATAAAAAACATCCTACTAGGAACTATCGCATTCATAATATTTATTAATAAATACAAATTTCACATTTTTACTTGCTTGATGTTAACATCCAGACCATGAATCTGTGTCAAATATTTTACTGGATATTACTTATAGATAATATAATACAAATAACTGATATTTTTACCATGAAAAGACCTCAAGGTCGTATGTCAACAAATTTCCGAATATATGCTATAGGAAAATTGTTTACCTTCAATCTCATTATTTATTATTCGATATCTGCTAAGGAGATCAAATAAATGGTATACGAAGCTTGAAACAATGTTTGCCTCATGAAGGTAAACCATATTACTTACGTAAAAATTGTTGTATTAGATTTTCGATCATGTAGATTTTTCCTTCTTATTTTCGGTGGGTAATATATAGAAGTAAAATAAATAGAACATATTCTTGAAAAATAAAACCAGGTTGAAATCAAAATCGTCGACTAAAATAGATTCATTCAGTTAACAGAAACTCCGTATTCCGTACAACAGACTTTTGTGATTATTGCCCGATTATGACTGTGGCCCGATGGTTCAATTGGTATTGTCTTTATATTGAAACTAGCTGTGCCCGCGACTTCGTCCGCGTGGAATAGTTTTTTGGGTACCATACCTATTTACTTCAAATTATATAAACTTTGAATGTCACGTTTATTTATATCGAATCAATGGCCTGAAAAATAAGTTTTAAGTTTCTAGCTCTAAAAATAGCGATCCATGCAAACAACTTTTCATCCCCCCTTGCAACCCCTGACAACCCTTATTTCGAGTTCAAAAATAGCCTATGTCCTTTCTCAAGGTCTAAAGATTGTCTATGCCAGATTTCATCAAAATCGGTTGAGAGGTTTAACCGGGAAAGCGTAACAGACAGACAGACAGACAGACAGACAGACAGACAGAGTTACTTTCGCATTTATAATATTAGTAGGGATTAGACCTGGTTGAAAAATGATAATACAGCCCGCGATATAGTAAACGTCACAGCAGCTTATAGACGCTCGTAATGTCACAAGGATATCACTAGCGCGTTCCATCCAACCAAAGATTCGTTTTGGATGGATGTCGATACCGCTTTCAGTCGATTCTTTATCTTCCAGATTTAAAATTTTTTATTTATTATTATTTTCAGTACAAGTTTTGGTGATATTGCGGCAACCGACCAACTGATTTGTAAATTGACGAAAATGTTGTGTTAGGATTTGGAAGTGCCATCCTTAATCATTTTTGATTTAACATATTTGCGTTCACAACTATTCATCTACTACGTTATTGACGGTATCTTGAAATCAGGCAGTTTTGCAATGTTTTTGATAAAATGAATGGTTTTTTTTAACAAAAAATGTAATTAGTTACATATACCGTATTTTATGGTCGTTGGAAAAGTCATTTAAATTATAAATTATTAACACATAAACTTTAAGGACTAAACTGATCCGAAATTTGTGCTTGGCTATCACGGACATCTGCTTGAGATTAAATCAGCTTAAGAATAATAAGACGCTGGGTGATGACGGAATCACATTTGAGCTTCTGATAGCGAGTGCTCTTAAACACTGGCGTCCTCGAGGTGTTATAAACCAGAAGCATGGAACAGGAATTTGGTGGTGCCTCTTAAAAATAAGTGATAAAAACTTGTTAAATAATTGCCGCCCATTCTCGATCCTGAGCAATGTTCATTAGTTTTTATAGGGTCATTACAAACTGTCTCGAGAGCTGGTTTGATGACTTTTAACGTTGCGAACATGCCTATGGAAAGGCTACAGTACCATAGGCCACATCTTTATGCTGCGACAAGTTATACAGAAGACTATAAAGTATAAGATCATCATGTTTGGCGTTTGTGGATTATGATAAAGCTTTTGATTGAGTCGAAATAAAGGATGTGCTCGTATCTCTTCAGCGGTGCTATATTAGCTATCGGTACATTGAAGTGTCGAAGTATTTGTACGACAATGCCACTATGTCAGTACGAGTACAGAAGTGGAGTTCGAAGGCCATTCCTCTCAAAAGGTGTATAATATAGACAGGGCGACGTCATATCTCCGAAATTATTTCATGCCACTTTGGAAAAATCCATTCAATCCAAGACAATCCAAAATTTCGATTTGTCGATAATAATGTAGTCATGGCAGAATCAATGGAAGATTTCAGCTGAATGCTCGAAGACCTCAGTTGAGTTTCTCAAAAGGTGGGTCTCAAAATAAACATTGACAAGACTTAAGCAATGTGTAATGTCCATGTTGTACCTATCTCAGTTTTATTTGAAAGCTTGCTTCTTGTAGTTATTGTCTTGTACGTAAACTTAGGACAAATAGTCCAGTTGTAAGTCTAACTTCAAGGAAGAGGTCTATTGTCGAATCCAACTCGGATGGGCAGCGTTCGGAAAACTGCGAAGCATCTTCTCATCCACCATACCCTAGAGGCTTATGTCAAAAGTCTGCGACATATAGCAGCGAAACGTGGCCTTATGAGCCAACTGAAAATATCCCAACGAGCAATGGATAGGGCAATGCTTGGAGTATCAGATTCTTGGAGGTTAGTAACTTGAAGTGGCAATAGGCACTTAGTATGCAGAACCGATGACCGATGAAGCCGTTATTTTCTGGAATGGAGACCACGTACCGGCAAGCACAGCATTGGACACTCACAAGGGGAAAGAAGATGACTAAACCAGCAAAATGGCGTTGATCACGGGCCGCATACAACAGGTCCTATTGGAGATCACTTGGGACGGCCTATATCCAGCAGTAGATATCCTTCGGCTTATATCATTATGATAATGATGATATAATTTTACGAATTTTGATTTATAAGTAACGCTTGATTAAACTTAATTATAAAATTCTCTAGTCAATATACTATATAAACTATAGCAACATGCACCCACTGAAACTGCTATACAAGGAGCCATAAGCTCATACATAAAGCATAGCATACATCATAAAGCGATGTCATTTCTCAGATGCTCTACAAACTCGACTGCAAAACAGATAGGGGACCTCCCCGAGACCCAGCTCTATCCCGACAAATCGTCGTAAAGTATAACTTAGTAGAAAAATGTTAGTTTGTACCGAACTCACTGACAAATGGAAGTTTGTGCATTAAGTTATTCTCTTACAGAACTCTAGTTTGTTGGTGTTAAACTACTTTATCCTAACTTTTTTGGTTTGTAATAGAGTTGTAATAATTTTCTAAATAACTGCCTATTTAAAAAATTTTACCTGAAAATTAGGATTTAATTTTCAGGTAAATTTTTTTTAATAAATCATCATGACCGCAGCGTTGTAAAAGGGAAATTTGTCCATTATTACTGTGATGGGCATATGTGGTAACAATAGTAGAGCGTTATAGTTATTGGTTACCAGGTTGGTGGTGAAAAGAAACTAGAAAAGAAAAAACAGGGTCCATTTTTTTTACATATTTAAGGGAGCAAACTAGCCTACAAGTCACCTAATGGTAAGTAATAAGAGTCGTTCATAGACACCAGCTAACCTAATGGAATCATAAGCGTAATGCCGGCCTTGAAGTAGAGGATTTTTCTCTTGAAGGTCCCTAAGTCATCCGTTACGACTGGGAATACCGCCGCAGCGAGTTTCCTCTGTTTTGGTATAAAAATTTACCAATGTACTCTAAACTCTCAGTAATCGCTATGTGCTTGAAAGTGTAACAAACATATATTCAGACATCCATACCCACACTCACACAAACTTTCGTGTTCATAATATTAGTAGGAATTCTGTGTTTGTCAATATACATAAGTTTTTCTAAGTAAAATATGGGTGGAATTCTGTTTACATAGATACATAGACACAGTCTTTGGCCATATAATCTCAATCATAAAAGTTCGTATTTCTATTCCTATCCACTGTAACCTTCATTATATCAGCCTTTGGAAGTCCACACAACCATAAAACGTGTTGGCAACAAAGCATAGCTTATGCGGGAATGCTGCTTTACATTGCCGCCTTGTGTATTTACTGTGCACTGTTTAGGATGTTTTTTTTTATGGATGAATTTTTGCCATCTGTCGGTTCCGGTACCTCAGCCGCCTTTTAGGACATCTAATACAGGGGAGGTACTATTCTATTCTGTCGCGCCACACGGCACATCTTTATGCTATCTCATGAAGTAAAGAATATATAATCTTTTAGAAGGAAAATGTAGGAATAGACGAACGTTATACTCGTACATAATACAGTGAAGTTAATATGAAGAAGAAGAGAATATATATTTTTGCTTTATACAAAATACACTAAAAACACACTGAATTCCTAAAAATAAACATTACACGCACTGCAATTTGAATGATCCATTGATATGTCTATTGAATGTGAAATACAAAAGAGTTTAATAATTAATAATTATTATTTACTCATCGTACATCAAAAGAGACAATAAAAGTACACCACAAAAAGTAATTGAATGAATTATGTTTGAATTTCGACCGTTGGGCAACCACTAGTAGGTATTGCGCTTACTATTTGCGGTTTCACGTCCATATCTAATAACGACCTACTTCTATTTGTAAAAACTATTCTTTCCTTTTAATGTATGAAAAACAGTATCATAATAATTTCTAACATTTATGCGTTCATAGTATAAAATAAAATACTGTCTTAACAGCTTTAAAACTAGTTTTTTTTCTAGTTTTTACTCAAAAATTCAGTTTACTTCAAAAACGATTCATCATCATCATACCAGCCATTGGAAGTCCACTGTTGGATAAAGGCCTCTCTAAGAAAGGGGGAATTTTGCCCAAATTGCCACGCTGGGCAAGCGTGTTTGCAATCGCAGAGCGCTGCTTTCGCGACGGGGATGCTGTTGCCAATACCGCCCTGTTCATTTCAGCTGCACTGTTCTGGATGGATATATCAACATATATCGGCTCCTGTAACTTAGTCGCCTCTTACGACACCTGTTTCATTGGGAGGTACTATTCTACTCTGCCGGTACCTCACGACTAGAACGGATGCCGCAAGGCAATCGAGACATAAACCGCATTTTAAAGCTATTAAATGAATAGTTTTACTGAAAATTTATATTTTTACAAATAATGATTATATAATTTATACAAAATATTGAACAAGTTCAGGACATATCCCCGCTAGAGTTCAAAATTTCAAGCCACTGCAATAATCCCACAATTAACTGAACTAGAGTACATACGCTCCACTCTAACTTCTTCAACATCAATTCCCCTTAATGAACAAAAGATACTGTAACTACTCAGGCACATGCACGAAACTGACTTAACCAACCAAAATTGCCGGAATTACCTTTAAAAGGCAACATGGTTGAAGTTTCCAACGCAATTACCCTGTGAAAGCATTCTGTTTGAGTTGGAGCAAATAGCTGTAGCTGTAGCTAATAGATATGCTTTTTAATCTATTACTCGATGATATTGAACTGACTGACCTGAGGGGATGAATAGCCTAAATGATAAGGGACAGACCGCAATATGAAAAGTTTAATACGCATGGTTATATAAAGGATCGAGTATGTAAGGTAAAAAAGTATTGGACCGATGAAAATAGGTTTGATTTATTTACGTGAACGATGATAGTTTTTAATAAGCACTCACGACTGTCCAATATAAATATTTGTTCTTCAGAGTGAGGTCACTTTGATATTTTGTTTATATGAAGAGGCATTATTTGTCTATTATATATAATGCGTTAGGTTAAACTGCCGATAACTGATGGCAATCTTTGGCTTTTGTGTTAAAAATAATGTTACTTTATGTTATTTTTAGTTTAAGTCTGCTTTATTAATTTATGGCTTACTTGAATTGTCCTCAATATAGTTTCGAGATGCAAGATGCAAAACAACAAAACAACTCTGGTTCACCTGGCCTCATAGTCTTTGTAATAATAAACAAAAATATGAATGTCAGGTAAGCGAAGAGTGCACCTTTCGCTTTGCAGTGAAATTACAAAAGTACGTATTTATTTACGACATCATATCAGAAATCTTTAAAACTATCGGTGTTTCTCTACAATATATTATACCTGGTGATGAAGTGTATGGAGTGAGGCTGTGTGATTTTGCTAATATATTGGATAGTATAAAGTTAGCAGCGAGTTTAGCAATTAATGCCGTCAGTAACTTGCTTAAGTTCGGATGTCGTTTCGGCAGTACATGCATTTGACTTTATTTCAAAGCTAATACTGTCATATCAAGCCCACTTACTGTGAGGTACCGGTAAAATAGAATAGTACCTCACTCTGTAACTGGTGTCGAAAGAGGTGACTAAGGTACCAGAACCGGATGGCTAAAAATAGCGATACTTCCATACAACTTTTCACCCCCATTTTCGACGCCTTATAACCCTTATTTCGAATTAAAAGATTGTCTGTGTCAAATTTCATCAAAATCGGTTAAGATTTTTAAGCGGGAAAAAGTAACAGACAGACAGACAGACAGAGTTACTTTCTCATTTATAATATTAGTAAGGATTGTGTTATGTAAGGAAGTATGAAATAAAGTTGGATGTAATAAGGTTTGTCAAATGTAAACCAATGTGCAGGTTTAAGAGTGCAGGGTCGCTTTGACATCATGTTGTTTGTTCACGGACAAATTGACTTTCTCAAACTTTTCCAAGCGGTAAATGTACAGTTGATTCTTGGCGGGGGTAAGTTTGAAAAATACTTTTGTGAATCATTTTGTCGTAGTTTTGTGGACGCCCTAAGTCGTATTCAGGCATTTTGGTGGGCCTGATGGCGCAGATAATAGTCATCTTATCTTGTGTGTCTAAAACAATGGGTTCGATCCCACGACCTACACACGACAACGTATTTATATAATGAATATTTGTATTTTTTCTGTGTTTGGGTGTTATTTATACGTATATTAAAATTATATTTGTAATTACTCTGTTCTCTGATATTTATTAATAGCATTTATTCTACTCGCGTCTTTTTTCTGCCATACCCAAGATTCTCTTCCATATGTCAGTGTGGGATCCAACACACCTCTATGAACAGCTAGTCGTGCGTTTTTTGATACATTTTGGCTGCCCATAAAAAATATGTAAGGCTCCATTGACACTATTTCCAGCTTTCACTTTCCATTAATAATTTCTTTGTACTTCCCATCTCTTATAAAAACACTTCCCAGATATAAAAACTCATTCAATTGTTCAACTATCATGTCATAAATCATAATTTCACAATTTGTCATACTTTCATCCTTTTTAATCACCATCACTTTTGTCTTACTAACATTAACTTTCATACCTTTCCTTTTGAAAGAATCTTGCAAAATTGTTACCATCTCTTGCAACTATTCAGCTGATGATGCTAACACTACTTGATCATCAGCGTAAAGAAGACTCTTGACGAGTAATCCATTCATGCTTAATCCACATTTACTGACACCACCTACCACATTTACACTTTCAAATTCGATAAACAGTTGTCTATAAATGAGTTGAATAACCAAGGCGATGTTACACATCCCTGTCTGACACCTATAGTGTATAATATACGTGTGGGTTTGTCCCCCCCCCCCCCCCATCACCAGCAAATATTTTTATTATGAATGATTGTATTTGTTCCGTGTCTGGGTCTTATTTATGTGTACCAAAGGATTATATTTGAAATTTCGCCATAGTCTCATATTCGAAACACAAGTCCTTTAAGCTACTTATCTCAGAGCCGCTAGTACATTGTTGCTTTAATTTTAATTAATTAAAAGGCGAGTCTAGATGTTATACTTAATCAAATAAAATCGTTAGTCTCAAAGCAATCTTAGCTCCCCGTTACCTAGTCTTAATCACATGTTAACGCACTAAGCTGAGTACATTTCAGAGAAGTGAACCGTAATGCTTGCTAGAATAATTAATTACCAATTACTACTAGGGTAGGCTAATTTGTTTTCACCTACCTACTTTCAAGTTAGACACAACAACAAACCGAGATTAAATTATTCATAAGGTCACCAAGGTTTAAATGGCTTAAATGTAAACTTGTGAACCTACATATGGTACGAGCCTACATCCCGGAGGGTCCAAGTGATATTTTTGCCCTGAGAAAGATTTCGGAATCCGGAAATCTGATTTGAGTATAGCTTTGCATAATTATAGTGGTATGATGACTAGAAATAACATATTTTAACATATTTTTTCATGTAAAAGTGTGGTCGAACCCACGATCTTTGGAGCACAAGATTGGAACACTAGCTAATGCGACATCTGGCCCGTTTAAACATAATTATCAGTTACAATCTACATTCTATAATTATAGTATGATTAATGAATATTGTAAAAGCAATAAAACCACGTTAGGATTGAAACACAGAAATTAATAGCAACTGCACTGTGAATAAACGTGTAATATAAAACAAAATGGCTAATCTTAGGCTCTCTTTTAGACTATCTCACTTTAATATTTATAATAATTTGAGGTAGGAGGCACGGTCCTCGTACTGTGCTTTTAAGCAATTATTTTAAAAGAAAAATTGTCTGAGTTGATAGCGGTAACGGTGTGATTTTAAATTGGTAAACTACATTTTGCTTTAGTTAAGTATATTTTACATAGGTAGATCATGTCTGCATCTCATCGGCGTAGTCAGAAACTATGGATCTCCACTAACTACAAGCTTGGCATACGGCATCTTTTACTCATTTCCCACTCGGTTATTAGTAGTATGTCTAGGTCGTACTATAATGTCACTCTACTTTCATCCATCTTTTTTACATGTCAAAACCATTTTAAAATTCCTTTCTCTATTGTCGTCACAGCATCTTTCGCTCTATATATATCTCTAATCAGGCTATTCTGTATTCTATCTTCCAAACTCGCACAAAGTGCTCTCATTTCAACATCAAATATATTTTTGTCTGTCTTTTAGGACGTCTGTATAGAATTTTCTTACCTATTTCTATCGCTAGATAGCAGTGATCGTTTTAGTGTATTCGAGTTTGAAGAGAGAGACCTGGTGAAATTATTGGGTTTTTTAACATCATAATTCTATAATACTAAACTATTGAAGTGTTAGTTATTCTTGCAATATAAAAGTATACACTTCGTGTCGCGCAGACGTAAGATACTTCCAATTTTATTTTATTACAAAAAAAAATAAACAAAAATGTGATACTGTCAGCCTTCGACAACATATAAGAATTTTGTAATTTATTTATATTTTTATCATTATTATACTTTTGTAAAGTTTAAGTATATAATAACAATAACTTTAGTGTGAAAGTGTGACAAACACACTATAAATCCTAGCAAAATTTTGTATCTATTACATAAGTAGGGTCCTGTCTTAAAATATAAGTTATTATATGATAAAAATAATATCATGCGTCGTTAAATAGGAGGTAAGCACAATTACGAGGTGATTTCCAAAGTGACCGAAATAGCACACTTTTCACCTTTAAGGTGAGATCGGTTGGCAGACTTATCGGGGCTTTATGTGTGGGACTCATCGTCAATTTCGTGTTGAACAGTAAGACAATGGATTAATGAACATAGGAAACAGGGAACTAAGTTTATATTACAAAATATAAGTAAATGATTATTTTGTATATTTAAATAGGTTTTCATATATTTTTAAAGTAGATAGAACTAACGAATAAAAGCATAGATCGAATTATATTGAAGTGTCTGTTATATAATTCGAAACCAAAAGTTTATAAGGAACTTAAAATCTGTTTGTTCCGGTTGAATCAAATATTGCTGGACTGATTTTAGCAGGACGCAATTGAGCTTTCACAGGCTTATAACTGATGTTATAGGGAGTAACTTTAGAAATTTTATTTTTTATTATTTGTGTTTTCGTGCAATGCTTACCAGATTAAGTAAAGGCTACGAAATTTTAATAAGACGATGTTTGTCTTAACTGTATACATATGTTTATCATAATAAAAATATTTTACACCTGTTTTTTAACTTTCAGTGAAGAATCTTCTGAATGAAGAACACAGAATTTCATTCGAATAACTACAAACGTTTTACCCCTATAGAGATGAATGCTCAAAAGTCCTTTCTTAATGCTCCTCTGCATTATAAAAGGAATCCCTGTGGACAATTTCAAGTTTCTAACCCTTATGGATTAGGTGCTGAATTTATATGTCATTTATCTACTCCTTTTATAAATATATAGATTAATAATTTCCAATAAATTAAGATAGCAACTATCATATCGTTCAAATTGGTACAAACTTTACACAGTATGCACAACGTTATCAAACAACATTTTTATATACTACCAACGCGGTTTTCACCGCGAAGTTTTCGTCACTATCAAAATATACATATTTATTATCAAACAAAATATAACTTATGTGATTTGATAAAAATGTGAGTTTTTACAAGTGAAATAATTTATAAAATTATTTAAGAAAATTTTAGTTTTGTTGTTACATACGTACCATAATATAAACCTTTCCATGTTACGTACCATTGTAGGTTTCTATAGTTTAAATAGAATAAATATAATATACCTGATGATACTCATTGAAGATAAAGCTCTCTAATGGTGAAGAATTATTTAATAGATTTTGTTAAATCATACCAACGAAACAATCAAATATTTTACCTTCATAATATTCACACCAGCTGTTGCACTTCCACTGTAGGCTTTCCCTAGAAAGAGGGAATGATGCCCATAATTTCCACGCTGGGCATGCGTGCTGTCAATTGCAGAACGTAGCATCGCGATGGGAATGCTGCTGCCCAACCCCACCCTATTGCATTTGACCTACTCTATTTTAGATAGATCCTGATATCTGTCAAGGTACCGGCGGAGTAGAATAGTACCTCCCACTGCACCAGGTGTCGTAAGAGGCAACCAAGGGACCAGAACCGACGGATGGCGGTATATCCATCCAAAACAGTGCAGCTCAAATGAACAGGGCGGACATGGGCAGCAGCGTCCCCGTCGCGATAGCCGCGCCAACACGCTTGCCCAGCCCAGCCCATTTATTTTAACTTATCAATTGCCATTAAATTTTTAAATATTTTTATAGCCTCTAACTTTAAATCATCGTTATCTCATCATTACCATATTAGACGTAGATAGTCCGCTTTGGACATAAGCCTCGCAAAGGAAGAAGGATTTTTGCCCATAATAGCTTTTTTTCGCCCATAATTCTACTCCACGGTGTTTTTTTCCGTGTATGCGAGCCAATTTTTCAGGTTTACGAGCCACCTGAATATGTACTTAAACCAAAGTAATTATGATGATATTAAAGCAAGTATATACTCGTATGCAAAGCAGTTGCATAACATTTATTTTATATTTATAGTATTTTACATAAATATTTTATACACGAATCGATTATATATATATATATATACATACATTTCATACATCTCATTATATTGATCTGGCTCTGAGATAAGTCACTTAAAACACTTGTGTTATAGAAATCAGTAAACTGAGGAATGATTCCTTAATACTTAAAAATGTATTTAAGAAATATATTTGTGACACGACCCTTGGTGCATAAGTTACTGTTTGCGCCGTTAAACACGGCGGTGGACATCCATTGGCTGACATGATTAGGAAAACTACTTGATTGCCCTACAGGTTTTTCTGTGAGACCGTCTTCTCAGAACCTATGCTATGAGTATTTGATACAAGAGACAAAAATATATTAAAATGATAGTAGCATAGTACTGACGAAGTTAAATTAACAATGACGGTACAAATGTTAAGTCAACTAACTATGTTACGTATTTTTTGAAGTAAAAAGCAAAATGTTGTATAATTTTCATTGAAAATTATTTAGATGAGTTTGTTAATTGTTTAAGACTAGTTGTAAAATAAATAGTAAGAGCAATGGTACACAATTTTTTTGTATTACACTGAGTTCACAAACAAGTGCACAGGTCACGTGATATTAAGCATCACCGCAACCTATAGACGCTCATATTATAACTAGGATATCACTAATGCGTTGTCAACCTTGAAGATTATGTCACATTGGCTTGAAGATTATGTCACATTTTCTATTTACTGTGTAATGTTTAAATTGGAAGACTAATATTTGGTGATTATGTAGGTGAGATATTAATGCAGACGACCTGTGTATAAAATTTACCTTTTGGTACTTACCTAGAATACTTTTTTATAACAAGAATTTTATAGTTCTGACATCTGAGTCCTAAGAACACACGAGATAGGATCACTACCATTTGCGTTATCGGGCGCGTCAATCAGTCATCGCACAAAATTTTTTGTAACAATCAATGATGATAATAAAAATCTAGGAAAACTGTTTTATTATGTAAATACTTTATTTAGTACCTCCCCGCGTCAAGTGTCGTAAGAAGCATGGATAAACAACAAATGCCACCACGCTTGTTCAATTCTTGCCAACGCGACCGCAGCCTATAAACACTTATGTCATGACACAGATATAAGTAGTTTATCACTAACTTCATCAACTAAAAATGCTACTATTACCGTACAAACCGGAACACAGTAATGCAAACACGGTTATTTGACGGTATATATAGATACGAGTGATGTGTTAATGCAGACGAATTTTGAAAGAGGACTCTAGTAACAAAACAAAATAACTACAAAATTATATAAATAACTGAGAGGCTGCTGCTCGAAATAGAGCAGTAGTCATCTAACGGCTGATATGAAGATGATATATATATATGTATATATATATATATATATATATATAGTCTACGTATAGCAAACTCTAACGTATGTAGTCGAAATAGTTTTAATGTAATTTAATAACTAGAAAGTAACTTATATTAACCAGGTATATATATATACACCAACTAAGTCATAAAAATCTCTCAAATAAAACCGTAACACAGAAGCATCCAAAAAATAATCCGAAATATCGAAGCGCGGGTCGTATTGAAAACATTTTTTAATTTCGCAATCTCTTCCGACAGCGTTAATAAATGTGCCAGTGCCAACATTTTTCATTATTCAGTCGGACGGGCGATTAGGTACAATTAGCGGGGTCCCCTCTCTTTGACTCTGAATTATGTCTAATAAGGTTATAGCTTTTTCTTTGCTTACTTGAGATTTTCGGCGTGAAAAATTAACCTTGTTATATTGGACTGATGATTTGGGAACTTAATTATGAATACGAACAAAAGATCTTATTACATATTGTACAAGACTTTTTTGTGTCGCGGACACGAAAAGTTTCTTCGTGTTTTAATTGTAGTTAATTGTCTTTATTCGTTTTAGTCGATTTAAATCTGTCGGAGGAAGATTTTTTTTTATTTTTTGACGTTTAAATTTTCGGTTTCTGAACGGCATATCTGTATTATATATACAAAAAAAAAACGAATTCGCACATTATAAATTAAAATATCGCTTCAGATGCAACTTAGAATATCGCTCTAGACCTCCTAGAGTAGTGGCTACTTATGGTGATAGATTGAAACTTAATATGCTTGCTAATACATGTTTGGATATGTTTATGGAGTATCGGTGGAATAGAATAGTACTTCCCTCTATACCAGGTATCATAAGATATGAATAAAGTACCGGAACCGACAAATGGCGGTATCAAATATTTTACAGCTCAAATATTTTACAAATAGTTTTTTTTTTGTATTATGTAACGTATTTACCTACTTTAAAATAACTTGACACGGTTTTAACACAAACTTTGTTAATTAGAATTACATTTTTTATTTCTATCATTGACTTTTGCTATTGACTTTCTAGCTGGCACTTTCTATTTTAATTCTTGACGAATAAAATTATAATTCCTAATGTCATTTTTATAGCATCCAATGAAGTTGTTTTCATCACGTTCCAGTCTTACAAAATCGCAGTCTCGAAACAAAGTATATAAATAATCTTGTGTAGATAAAAACAGAAGTAATCTTCAGAAACTCCGATTATTTCTTTTAACACAAAAGTACAGACTAGATTTGCAAATACTGATAGATACATGGCTAATACACCGTACTAGTGGATTGCCATATGCAAAATCATTTATTTAAAAATAGGAAACCTTACATCTGTATATTTATAAATTATACTTACTACTTAATAGGTAAGACCCTCTTAACCTCCTTCAAATCTTGCTCTAGACTCACGACTAATGCTGTATGTCTAACATCTGGGGGCACGGCAGTGCCCCTGCGAAGTCAAGCGCGAAGCAAACACTGCCGTACCATCCTTTACTGGAACCATTTCGCCACATTTTCAGGCCCCTATTTGAGAACCTCTGGATAAAACCAGTACGTAGAAATTTCAATATTATCTAGAAAGCTATGATAACATACTTGAAATCTAAAATTTCAAGTCTGTGGGATTTATAGTTCCAAAATTAAGCGAAAGCAAAGTTTCACATTTATGATAAACTCACTCACTCACCTACTCATGATCATCAAAATAGAACTAGTACTTCCCATAAACTCAGAGAGCTAAAATGTTGGTACAGAGTTTGGGTTTAATAGCCACATAAAGGGAAAACTATAAAAACTACGGTAATCGAAGATATGAAGTACCTGGTGACCCTGATTAGAAAAGACAACAGCCTAACCAAACTATTAAAAAAATCGACATACCGCGTTTACAAAAAATATTTAATTTGGTTAGCTGCTTTTTATGTCAAATATCGAAGGTCTAAAGTATCTAATGAAGAACCCTTAGCTGGTATCAGCTGTAACATTAGAGACATGACAATGTCCCCTTCTACTATTGGTACATAAAAAAATCAACTGTCCTTGCAAAATACCAGTGAGTGGGAAACATCCTTTAGTATAATCGAGCCTATATCATACCTTTCTGCTTTTAATGCGCTTAAAAATAAAATTAAAACTCTGGATGAGACTAGACTGGCTTTTATTCTTATAATTACAAGTTTACAAGAAGAAATAGTCAATAGTCGAAAGATTAAATAAGGTTTCTACAAAAAGAAGTGAAATCCCACCAAAAACATTCTATAAAAAATCTAGCCATCTTGATGGAGCTGTCTGCTCATCTCTAAAAAGTAATAAAAATCTAGACAAAATCGTGCCAAGTCTAAGGTTCCTTACTGTAATTTCTTCATTATTATAGTGATTGTTGTGTGACTTGGCCAATGAAGGGAACACAAGGGCACAGAACCAGGTGCTCCGTGACAATATTATACCAATATGACGCCAGAACCGCTAACCATTGACGATGAAAAATTGCCAATTGGTCAAAGTTGATTGAATAACAAGTGAATTAAGGCTTGATACTGGTTTTGTACCCTTGAGTACCCTTCAACGGCCAAGTCACACAACACTAACTATAATAATGAAGAAATCGCAGTAAGGAACCTTAGACTAGGCACGATTTTGTCTAGATTTCATTACTTTTTAGAGATGAGCAAGCAGCTCCATCGAGACTTGGCTAATTTTTTTACAGAATGTTTTTGGTGAGATTTGTTTTATACAGTAAAAGGAATGGATTCTCGGGACTCATTTTGCAGGCAAACGAGTATTTCGTTCGTTTAAATTAGAAGGTCGGCTTGTTTTGCAAACTAGCGGTCGCTTT
>JACJUM010001610.1:15670617-15733120 GCA_020976665.1 Heortia vitessoides | reverse complement strand
CACTATGAAAAGAAAAATTATTTTATACCCACATAATGGTCACATTATGATGATGATGTTGAATGGTCCCACATTTGTTATAAATATGTATTTAAGTATTATAAATATATATATATATATATATATATATTTATAATACTTAAATTATACTTTATATATATATATATATATATACACACATATATAAATATAAAGTATATTTGTGATTCCTCTGTTGTCTTATGTCTATAAAACAAGTGCTTTAAGCGATCTAGATGGAAGTCAGGTCTATGTATAAGATGTTGAGTGAGTATACTAAAACCTTAACTACGACAGTTATGTATAGTTCACTACTCTAGGACTGCCACATACGGGGATATATAAACAAGAATTAAATAAAAAGAATAAATACAATATTTGTCAAGAAGACTGGACACGTGTTTTTCTGACGCAAGACGTACAAGTATATAAATGTACCGTCTGCTTCAATAGAGTCCAGATAAATACGTCATGTTGTTCATCGAACGCCTGTCTAATAGCGGTACATTACACAACGGTACAAGTATGAATCATCTCTCCAGACTTCCCATATTTATAAATAGACTTCAAGCGCAATGAAGACGTGTAAGTAAATGTTTGTTTGTATCCTTAAAATATGCACCCCGTCTATGTTTTAACTTTATCTTTGTCAAATTTAAAAAGCAGCACGCGAAGTTGAATAAACACGCAAGTAGAATAAATACTATTAAAATGAAAGAACTTTGAAGTATGTATGGTGTCAGTTTAAGAGATATATGAAAGAACAGTATGCTAAGAGATTAATGTGGTGTAAAAAATAATGCTGAGACAACAATAGAGAAAAGAATGTTGTAATGTTCCAAACATTACAACATTCATTCATGTAGAAAAGACGGAGAAAGTGGAATAACTGCACAAACATATACAATAGAACAGAAGTGGTGGAAGAGTTGGTATAGGACGACCTACGCAAGTACCGTGCCGTGAGATACTAGCAGAGTAAAATAGTACCTCCCAATACACCAGGTGTCGTAAGAGGCGACTAAAGAGCCGGAACCGACAGATGGCGGTATATCTAAAAGCAACAGTGCAGCTTAAATGCATAGGGTGGGGATGGGCAGCAGAATCCCAGTCGTGAATGCTGCGCTCTGTGGTTGCCAACACGCTTGCCCAGCACGGCAATTATGGGCATAAAACCTCCATTCTTAGAGAGATCTATTTCCAGCAGTGGACTTTCAGTGGCTGGTACGGTGATGATGATAATGATGACCTAAGCTAACATATCTAACATAGCGCACGGCTATAACACGGTAATAAAGCACTACATAGTACAAAATCGATATCCGCTGTCCATCTGTCTTTAGGTATGCTTACATTTTTAAAACTACGCAACGGATTTTGATATTTTGACCTTTTTCAATAGATAAAATTATTTAAGAGAAAGATTTATATTAATACATGCAAAATATACATAGTCGAGATTTTTAGAAATTTTTCATTGTACCTAGACTACCTTCAATGTACCTGTACTAGGTATTTCTCTAGATACACAGATAAAAAATAGTCTATAATATAGTCCGCAATCTAGATCCGCGTTATCTTTAAAAGAAGTTATATATCAATATAACTTCTTTTAAAGATAACCCACAATAACCCGAGGTGGGACATAAGTATATATCAAAAGTTAAATAGTACTAGAGAAAGCATTCCACAACGCTCTATAAAATTGTTTTGTGTGAATTGAGCATTCTATTTGCTGCTTTTCGCGACATAATTGCAACTAGAGCAAACTTGGGGAGCTAATTAAACCGATGTCTAAGTTTTTGGATTGCTTCAAAGAGATACTAGATAGTAGTATTCTGCTAGTAAGATTGAATATAAAGCAATTGTGTGGATTTGAAATAGCTATTTTAGATGTCTTTCAACACTTATTATGTTTCCTCCTTATAATGCTCAGGATAAAATTTACCTAAATAAATTACCTGGCGAATTAACCACTATCGTTTATTTCACTATTTAAGCTTCCTAATATTAAATAACATGGTAGTGATCAAAACACACTAAAATTCCCAAAACAATTTTTTCATAACAAAATTATATAATTTTTTCATAGGGTCATATTCTGGGCTCAATTGCTTATTGGGCTCACTCATATATTGAATCAGGTTAATTGCTTGAGTCATGAAGACAAAATGATGGCTCTCGATTCTTATGACTTTTAAATATCTCATTAATATTGGTAATAGTACTTCTGTATACCATTTTTCTTATTAATATAAAGTTATTATTAAAATCCTCATAGTTCTTATAATATGTAGATAAAGAATTTGAAAGATAAAAAGATAACATTTAATGACCACAAAAAATAAATAACTGAAACCATTACAAGTAATAATACTAATGACGGTCAACTGGGTGCCTGCCTCGGTATAAGATACAGCGGCATCGCGCAGGATGTCACTCCTGCAATTGTCTTTTGAAATGACCTAATTTGAATTCTTTGTTTTTATGTACAGAAAAGCTTTGTTGTAAGCAATGAGCTGGTCCCACAAGTGATTAATATAAATTAAATCTAGTAATTAATAATGGATACTAATAAATAATTAATTAATTATTTGAAAAAAAAAACCTAGTTTGTTTTTTTTTATTATTTAACATCATATTACCGCCGTAGTAACGCTTTAGTATTGCTTATTACTGATTTTTTCATATATATATACATTTGTTTCATGGCTGTTAATGTTTTATACAGATACACACACTTTGTGACGTTTCTTGTCTATGAAACTAAATTCCAAACAAAATAGAGAGTTGCTAGCATATGTTTTCGCTTCGTACGAATTCCGCTATAAACGACGAGTATATAGCGGAATCAAAAATCAAAATAAAATGGATCAGTCACATTAAAGATATCTAAAGATATATAATAAACAAACGACGTCTTTGACGGACCCGATGGTGCATGGTAGTGATCCTATCCAGTGTGACAGGGGTCATGGTTTGATTCGTACCCGGAGAAAATTATGAATTTAAGTAGTATATTTGTGATTCTCCTGTTACACAAGTGCTTTAAGCGACTCACCTCGGCATCAGGTCAATGTATAAGATGTTGTAGGAATTCATTATTAATATAATATTAAATATAAACTTCAACTTTAAACTGTGTGGGTGCAAATAGATAACAAGCGACTATGTAGTCTGGTATGAAAGCAACGCTCCATCGGAATATAATCCTGTGAAATTCCACAAAGAACTATTAAATCCGACCGGAAAAATTCACGCCGTCTGAAATATTGAGAAATGAGACTAGTGTGTGTTGTGCCTTATTTCATTATATCACGATACTATATTATATTTTCATGCAAAGTACCTTGAGTCTGTATATAAATACGGTATATTCGATCTCAAACACAGTTGAATATATGTAATTTTCTCGTGAATTTCATTTTCAGAGAGCGAGATAAAACTTGGACTTTAAAGTTCGGGAAATTGGAAAAGCATTTCCAGCACTTCTGAACCTTCATATACCTCTGAACAACTAGAGGATAAAAAATATCACGTCCTTTGATAATACGATAATGATTTTTGATGACGTTTAAAGAAGTAAATGCGACTTCACAGGCGCACATCTCCACCAGTCCAAATAAATGAAAAATAGGTACAAAAACCCGTGAGGAACCGGCAGATAACAACAGTATCTCCCACTGCACTAGGTGTCGTAAGAGATGACTAAGGTACCATAACCGAATGATAGCGGTATATACATCCGAAACAATGCAACTTAATTGCACAGGGTAGAGATGGGCAGCAGCATCCCCGTTGCAAAAGCTGCCCCTGCGATTGCCTAGCGCGGCAATTATGGGCAAAATACCTCTTTTCTTGGAAAGGCCTATGTCCAGCAGTTGTCTTTCCAATGGCTCGTATGATGATAATTGATGATATGGTGTGTTGCAAAAAAAGGCTTCGATATACAAAAACCTGCCCAAAAAACATATATATCTCTAGTGTTTTGGTAATCAAACAACAGACGAATTATAAATATACTTCAATGCGTATAAAACACCCAAACAAAAATTTTCGTCGCAAAAATGGTCCAATAACATATTAAGCACATTGGCGCTAGGGTAGAAAAGTACCCCCGTTCTATATATATATCAGAAAAGGGACAGAGCTACCGGAACTAACAGAAAGCGGTATACCCATCTTTTTTAGGGTAGCTTGAAGGCAATAAGGTGGGAATGGATAGCAGCTTACTCGTCGCATTCTATAAACGGGCTCGATTTTTAAGAGTTACAGAACTTTAAGTTGGCAACACTTTAAAATAGCGGCCATTTTGTTAGTTGTGTAGTGATTCCTTTAGTTTGGTTAAGTATTTTAACTTGATTAGACTGACGTTCGAACAACGCTACCAAATTGTGCAATTTTTTTTTAAAGATCATGATGGTTCTGTTCGAAATATTCTTGTATCGCGATCTCCGTCTATTTTACGGTAAACAAAATCGTCTATCAGAGCAATTAATAATAATATAATATAATACTCTATCATCATTGTTTTATTCAATTTCAAAGTTACATACCTAAAAACGCACCCCATACTTAGAGTGGACGTCTTATGATGATAGTGATTAATCATTATTATAGTACCTTCTTTATTGAACTAAAATATGTCATGTATCATTTTTAAAAAAATCTCGCATAGCAAATTTTATTCACGAACTTATAAAAGGCATACGCTTCTTATCATTTTCACTCCATTTCGCTGCCTCTGAGCGTAGGCAAGTTTTCCGAGGCGCATACATTAATCTACGGTATAGACACATTGTTGCTAAAATAAATTTATGTATCTACAAGAGGGTTTTATATATAAGTAAATCCTCTTTGGATAATTACTGTAAGAGGTTTTAAGCAAAAAAAAATATAAACTTGCCGTTTAGGGATGGTAATTATCCTCAAATAAATTATCCATAGAGAATTACCATACGGTATGGGATAGATGCAAGTTCAAGTCCTACCTAATATCTGGACATATGCTTCCTCAAAAATCTGGGAAAATTACCTATTAATGCAACATTTAGTAGTCAATGGGCACGGACAGAGTAGAATGGTAAATCCTCCTGTACCAGGTATCGTAAAAAAATTACTGAGGTTCCGGGATCGACAGGATGGAGAATAACATAACATATGAAATATATGTAAATAAAAAGATTTACATATATTTCATACTACTATATATGGCTACTACCTACTTTTAATTTAAAAAAATTTTTTTTGACATTTTCTTTTTTATCTTTTTATAATGTGACATCAAAAACAGCATTTCCACTCTTTTGTCAGCAACCTTATATTTTTAATAGGGATATTAATAATTTATTTATTTAAATGGGCAGAACAACGTTTGCTGGGATAGTTAGATAAATGTTACGAAAGTCAGATACAGCTTTATAACTTTTTTTTTGTGTTTTATTTTCCTTTGTAAGTATTACTAGATTATAAATAAAAGGAGAGTAGCTTTGTCAATCTCGTAAACGATTGCAGCAATTAAACTAAAACTTCAAGTTAAATAAACCAAACTGAACATAAAAAAATATTGCAAAAAAAATATTTAACAAATTAATTATTTTTAAATTGCACAGCTGACGTAGTCGCGTCCAATGCCTACAAACGAAAAAAAATAAATTTCTCTTAATTTTCAGTGCTAAAAGATACTTTAAGTCCTAAAATTAATTATTTCATTTATCAAATTCACTCACACCTTAAATATTTATTTTAGTTAAGACCCGATCTTTTCATACCTGCATACTTTAATCCCAAGTCGATATTTCAAAACATTTTCTCTTTATTTTCCTAACATTTGCAATATAGGTACCAAGTCGTAGAAAATTGAACTAAAGACTTTATATTTCCATTCTATTTAGATACTCGAACCTTTTGCTCTCTCCCTGGTTAGTTTTCTCTGAAGCACATCCCAGTTAATAGCAAAGAGGGTAATGAACGTTGCTTCAGATATTTCTATTCATTAGTACTTTATGATAAATCCATACTATATATTAAGAGAAATGAGCGTTTATGCGCATGTTATTTAGAAAAATATTTTGCATTATTTTTATTTGTATTATAGAATTGAATATCATGTCTTTATTAAAGAACAAAAACTAGCATTACTATCTGTATATACACTTTAAATAATATCAAAGAGTACTAATTCATTACAAATCGACCTCATTATAATATAGAGTTAAATATTTTACTTTTTATCTTTTGTCAGCTTATACTGAGCCGCAAGGTACCGGCTGAGTAGAATAATACCTCCCCCTGTACGTGGGGGAGGGCGTAAGAGGCGACTAAGGTACCAGAACTGACAGATGGCGGTATAACAATCCAAAACAGTGCAGCTCAAATGCACAGGGCGGAGATGGGCAGTGGCATCCCTGTCGCAAAAGCTGCGCTCTGCGATTGCCAACATGCTTGTCCAGCGCGGCAATTATGGGCAAAATTCCCCGTTTTTGGAAAGGCCTATGTCTAGCAGTGGACTGTCAATAGCTGATATGATGATGATGATCTTTTGTCAAACTGTATATATAAAAGGAAAGGCTGACTGACTGACTGACACATTAACGCTAGGCCTAAACTAACTGTTTTAAATTCTAACTGAGTATAACGTTCGCCGTTTATAAAGTTATTCTAATGAAGGTTCTTTATTGAAAGTCATGAAACAGGTGTAAAATATTTTCTCAAAAATCACTCCTTAGGGGAGCGTAGTTAGTATAAAAGTTTTATGTTCTTTAAAGTTATTTCAATAACATGTTGTTTCTGGATTATAAGGTCCTAATAATAATTAATGCCGATATTTGTAATGGGACTTACAATATTATTCATTTAATAATTATACTTTACTTTTATAGTACCTATTTATTATTCTCAGGGGATCCTGGGAACTACGCGGGTAAAACTGCAAGCATTATATTAAACATTTTTCAAGTCTGAAACACATGGCACGTGCAAAATTGTTGTTGTATAAACATGGGCATTGAATGTACAAATAATGCAATAATAATAACGCATAATCATCATAAACATTATACTTTCAAAACATGTCTCTGTATTTTTTACATAAATTAAAAAAAGACGCAAGCTGTAAGTTTGAAGCAAACAGCAAAGTAGGATTTTCTGACAAAGTACAGAGTCGACAACGCAGTTCCTTGGCCTATTAAGTATGCAGGTTAAGTTCTCATCTGAAAACTAAAAATTTATTTGTAATGCTAACAAAATAAATACTATAAAAATGTTTCCAGAATAAGTGCTGTAAATTTAAATTTAAAAAGAAAATGCATATTTATAAAAAATAGGATTTTTTTACTATATTTGAATTTATTTTTTAAATGTTTCGTTAACTACTTAATATTAGGAAAATATTAAAAGATTTAAAATAATACAGTTATAGACTAAATTATGAAATTATTTATCCGAAACATTTATTTTATTTGGATGTATGCAATTAACATGATAATTAAGTCTTTGAAAATACCAAGATGTTACCATCTGTTTTTACCTGCTAATTGATTTATTATCCCATTTTCAATTAACCTGAGAAAATATTATAAAGCTTCATTTATTTCTACATTAGATTATTTGTCAGATAAAATGTATTAGACAAGTTGGCAGATAATTAAATATATTTTAATAAATTTAATACAAATTACTTTTTATGGGATTTAAATTTGCGTTATTAGCTGACAGGCTAAACATTGTCGTGGCTATACACCAGTATATTTATATGCGAAGATTAATAGAATCGAATAACAAAATTCTATGCAAATTTTACACTAAATCATTAAGCAAAAAATATATTTAATATAATTTTCTGCGCAAACCTTGGTTGGAGAAGTAATTTTCTTTGTCACTTATTTTTAAATACCACATAATAGTAACGTGGTATTGTGCTACCGACTACAAGCTGAGTAAATACCTAACTAAAAGTGTATGCCTTTATGATATTCAAATAAATATTTACAAATCATTTAATATATTGACCTAGCTCCATGGTAAGTCGCTTAAAGCACTTGTGTTACGGACATTAGACAACAGAGGAATCACAAACATAATACTTAAATACATATTTGTAACTCCCAAACAGAGGACAAACCTAAATATCAACATATACATATTTGTCAGGGGTGGGGATCGATCCGTAGATCCCTGGCGCAAGATAGGATCATTGTTATCTGCACCATCGCGCCCATATAAACTATTTATACCGTGATGTTTCACAATGGAGCATTAAGAAAAACATATTTTTAACATGTATTTATGCACAAATAAAACTTTTTACAGACCTTGATTGAAATAACAAAAATATATGTAAACTATATTTTGGTTTTTTTTTTTTTAATAATACATAATAATAAATTCCCACAACCTCTCATACATTGACCTGACTCCGTGGTAAGTCGCTTAAAGCACTTGTGTTACGGACGCCAGACAACAGAGGAATCACACATATATTACTTAAATACATATATTTTACACCCATACACAGAGCAAACACAAATATCATCATATAAATATTCGCTCTGGGTGGGAATCGAACCCACGACTTCTGGTGCACAAGACAGGATCACTACCATCTGCGCCATCGGGCCCGTCTGTTCTATATCTGGGTGAAAAATACACGAAATTTTGCTATATAAGCGATTGCGAACGTGATTATCTTTTTTTATACGACAAACATGCATGCGATCCGCGTCACAGTAAAAGTTACTCATCAACATCATACCAGCAAGTGAAAGACCACTGCTAAACATAGGCCTCTCTAAGAAAGAGGGAATTTTGCCCATAATATCCGCGCTGGGCAAGCGTATCGGTAATCGCAGAGTGCAGATTTCGCGACGAAGATACTGCCACCCATCCCCACCCCATTTGAGGTGTATTGTCTCGGATGGATATAACGCCATCTGTCGGTTCTGTTACCTTAGTTGCTTTTTACGACACCTGGTGCAGCAGCGGTTTGCTAACCTTGAGACTTTAAGATATGTCACATCACCGGTAATTTCACTGCCTTTCATACCCTTCAAACTGGAACACAGCAATGCAAACATTGCTGTTTGGCAATAAAAAATTGAGAAAGAGGCACCAAAGTGCTGAAGAACTTTGTATGAGGTCTACCTAAGTAATTAAGCAGAAATTAGATCTTATTTTTTTTATATCCGTAAAAAAATGTTTTATAGTAAATATCTCGGATAATGTATATTATTTGATCCAATCGGGGTAGCATTTATTTGTGCTTTTTATATAATAAATATATTTATTTTTAAAATATCGAGATCGTTCAGATTCACCATTAAAACAGTTTTTGCAATCGATTTTAAGAAATTAAAGCTTTAATAGATTAAATATTTTTTCTCGCACGTATGTTTGTTAATACGAAATAGAATAACTGTATTAGTTTATTACATATAAAATCCCAACTTAGTCTACCTTGAACTTCACAATAGGTCTTCAACTATTCATAAGCTTCTCAGTAGAAGCAAGTACAAGTGCTTTAATACAAACTGATAACAAAAGAAGTAATCCGAATGCTGGGGGTCAATATACTGCGTGCAATGTTTTGTATACAGGTTCGGTGATATTCTCCACAAATTTATATGTACAGATATTACAATTAAACTAGTAGCTTGACCCTTCTTTCAGCTTTCGCTATACAGAGGGTCAGAGTAAAGAATTTTTGTTGAGGTAATGGAAAGCTGGTGGTCAACGTTCTAAATATATATATAAAAGGAGAAGTTAACTGTCTGATTGACTGAATGACATAAAAAACAGGGTTTGAACTATAAGTGTTTAAACTAAAAATGTTGCACACTAATAAAAAAATTCTGAAAATAAACCCGATTTGTGACTTTACACAAGTGCTTTAAGCAACTTACTACGGATTCAGATCATTGTATGAGGTATTGTGAAAAAAAACCTTTTTCTCACATTTTGTTCGCGCAATTTTCTTAAACGGGGGACAGTTTTTTCGTTTTATCTATTTATATGACCTGGGGATGCCGATAACCAGCAGTGGACTTCCAATGGCTGTAATGGTGATGATTACGTTGCGGGCCAACACAGCCAATGTTTTCGTTGGGTATTAGAGTTCGTGAATTACTCGTAGTTTACGATTTTTACACCGCAAAAGAAACTATATTTCGACTAGAACAATGTAAGCAATCTTATGAAATATTTATGAATAAAATAAACTAACAGTGGATCGTTTAAGTCTGCGGTATATACTTTTTTAGAAAAATAACTTTTAAAAATCAATTGCATAAGATTGTCTCGAAAATATTGAATTATAGATACCTGCGTAAATTACTGGACCACCTGTTAACACTATTTTTTGTTGACGATATCTTATTACAGTTCTCATTATAAGTCTAGTGTTCTCATAAATAAAATGCATTTTTATAGTATTAATCTTTAGATAATATGATTTATCTTTCAATAAATTAAATCCCTTAATAAAAAAGGTACTTTAAATAAAGTTGAATATTCCTATTTAGTAATGCTTGAAATTGTATCTATTAATATAAAAGTCATATAAATTCAAAACGATAATTTATCAAGAATTTTGTAGCCCAGTGGTCTTGCCCACCGCGTAATCGCTCCAGTTTAGCTACTTTTTATGTTGTTAGAATTGAGTGTTTTATGCTACAGATGGTAAGTGATGTCGATGGTCCCGGCTGGTTTTATTTCTAAAGTCCTACAACCCGCATTAGACCTGCGCATATAAGTATAGATATAAAGACTCCAGAGCATGTATCAAAGGTACCCATGAAATTGATGGGTTTGTTGTAATTAGCGAATTTATGTAACCTAACCTTTTATCCCTTTTCGCGCTCCATCAAGGATCCCTCAATCAAAATAAATAAGAAAATAAATAAATAAAACATTCATTATATTTTTTTATGTTTACCAATAACATATAATTTTACATACTACGAATAATAATTAGTCCAGAAAACAAATATACATACTCGTATATAATATGCTCAAATAATTAAAAAAGCATATTGGAGGGTTTTTTTACTTAAGCAACAATTACATCGACAAAATTATATGCTTTATACGGAACCCGTATGGTATTTGCACAAAATCTAGGGCCACGGCAGTGCCCCCACCAAGTCGAGCGCGAAGTAAACACTGTCGTATCATCCTTTACTGGAACCATTTCGCCGCATTTTCAGGCCCCTATTTGAGAACCTCTGAATAAAACCAGAACGCAGAAATTTTCATTATCCAGTAAGCTATAATAACATACTTAAAATCCAAAATTTCAGTCTGTGGGACTTATAGTTCCGAAGTTAAGCGAAAGCAAAGTTTTGCATTTATGACACACTCACTCACTCACCTACTCATGATTATCAAAATAGAACTAGTACTTCCCATAAACTCGGAAAGCTGAAATTGGGTACTGACTTAGGGTTTAATAGCCACATAAAAGGAGAACTATAAAAACTACGATAATCGAAGATCTCGAGTACCTGGTGACCCTGATGAGTCACACAACACCAACTATAATAATGAAGAAATCGCAGTAAGGAACCTTAGACTTGGCACGATTTTGTCCAGATTTCATTACTTTTTAGAGATGAGCAAGCAGTTCCATTGAGACTTGACTAGTTTTTTTACAGAATGTTTTTGGTGGGATTATCTTTCCAAAAATATCTACGAAGCACTCCCTTATATATACCCATATAGGCCATTAGATACTTGCAGAGTTGACTAGTACTTCCCTCCTACCAGATGTCGTAAGAGGATATTGAGGTAACCGACAGATGGTCCAATCAATCCAAAACAGCGTAGCTTAAATACACAGGACGGGGATGGGTATTCTCGAATCTACACTCTGCGATTGCCACTACGCTTGCGGCAATTATGATGACTCCTTTATATTCTACGATCTGTATTCCGTATGTAATGTTGTCATATATACTTTCTCTTAAACACAAGTTTAGAATTATAAAATAGGTCTATGGCACATTCGTTAAGCTCATTGTAAGTGCGTCTGCGCAATATAAGTAAGTAAGCACCAGTATCAAAATTCATTAAATTGGGATCTGCAGTTTAGTCGTGACGGCGTCACAAAAATACAGCAGAGATGCTAATGACGAATTTCTTTAATTTGTAACAGAGTTGTATAGGTTTGATTCTATAGCATAATAATTAAATAGAGTTAATTTTATAGATAGACACGTTCATCCTTTTCTGAATTGCAAACTCAAAACACTGATATGCAGATTTGCGGGTGAAACTTTGCAGGCGTTTGGCACGCAAACAACATTCATCGCTATATTTTAGAAAAATCTATATTAAATTATAGCGTGTGTATTATTTAAAAGTATGAAACATATTATTATATGTCTAAACATATGTTTAATATTGTTTCACGCAAAATGGATTTTAATGAAACTTAATAAGTCTATACATATACTCATCCATACTTGCAAACTTTCACGTTGATAAATTCAGCAAGTAAGCGGGATAAATAATGCTATATCGTATACAATCCCGTCCATTGATTGCAAAGGTATTGAATGATTATTTAACAAAAAAAAAACAGACCGACTGAAATGTCACAAACATTTTTGTTGCTTTATTTGTAGACAGTATGTGTTATTATTTTTCAATTACATTCTTCATCTTCAAAACCAGAACAGCTTAATAGACACAAAGACACATTTTATTTATTTAATATAAATTGAAAAAATGAAATTCGCAACAGAATAAAATGCTCAATTAATATAAAACGGAAAGCACAACGCTACATATTCGAGATAAATAAAACCGTTTAACCTGGATTAGTAATAATTGAGGATCTTTTATACTGGTCGTTTGCATTTGAGCTATGACATTTCTGATGAATTTACCAACATTTATCGGTACAGGTACATCAATCTTAGCTTGGAATACTTGTTACATTATATAAGAAATTTAGAGAGAATGCGGTAAGGTTATCCTTAGCCATCTGGGAGTAGAGTTGGCCATTGCCGAGGCAGCGTCCCAGCTGGATGACTTACTGCACCCGCTGAAGAACGGTATAGCGGAGGGCAGACATAACTTCAGTTTAATACCAAACTCAAAAAGATTTAAAGAAACAGAACAGCTTGGTATAACGGAATTAGCCGTAGACGTAGGATTTCTACATATAGGCTTTGGTGAAACAAGTAATATTAAAATGAACAGGGTGTCGTTTATGTAACTTCAAAGTTGAAATAAGCGGTTAGGTAACTTGTTACATAGCAAATACTTGATTTGAGAAATTATTTTTTGATTCTTTCGCTATTGTTGCAGATTTTTTGTAGTTTAAATTCGATATTTTATGATGTTCTTACATCAAAACAGAGATTGTGTCGAGGACACGGCCGTGTTTAAACTACGTCAGTAAGGATAGGTATAATCCACCGTTTGTTATGACACATATTTTTTTCGGATGAACCTAGTGCTGGACTACTCAGACGTCAATTCCAGCGCCACCGAACAAGAAAATGACACATAGTGTAGAGAAAAGTACTATTCGTCGTTGCAAATATTAAGATTTTTTAGAGAAATAAGTCCATCTAACAATCGATTGAGTAGTTGATGACATCTAAATTCACACGTGGATGATAATTGAATACTAAGGTTTTCATATCATAAGTCATTTGAATTTATGTAAGCAAATTTAGAGACGTTTATTTAAAAATCTGCACAAACATTTTACTAAAGGCTCCTCTAATAAAGATTAAATTGAATTGTAAATGTACCCAACACACTATCGTGTGGTCGCAGATAAGATTAAGGTTTAAGTACCAGCACTTAGAGATACTAACTAACAAAAGCTTAGAGATTTTCTCAACTACATCCGCGCATTGCATACGGTTTATGATCAACCCATATAAAACTGTCACAAACCCACAACCAAAAGATTTTATATATAAATTGCTATTGTTCTGAATATGTTTTATCGGATTACATAACATTTTATCTGACTGAGGTTTACAGTTAATTTAAAGCACATTTAATGTTTTTATTCACATAAATTTTTTGAATTAAGTAATACGGAAATGAGAGTTTTAAACAGAAATAGGGGTGGTTTATTTTGATTTTTACATTTTCAATTCAATATTTATAAATATACAATACATGATTTAATAAAAACTCATAATAACAGAAATGTACACTGATTTTGATTATTTACAATTTCTTGGATAGGTTATTCGAACTTAGTTAAGACCACGATGACGAAATTTTTAGTTTTAAAATTAAAATAATCTTTTATTTAATTTGGCCTCGAGATAATAAAAAAAACCCAGTAATACTCCTGGCCCTGGGTTATTACGGTGAGCAGACAGAGTCACATATCGAATCTGTCATCGTGATTGGTCTTAAAACTAATTAATACTTTTTCCTAACTCAGATAATGGTATTAATATATTTCGAAACTAAAAAGTAATTCTGATGGAATACCCAAAAAAAGGACGGTGACAAAAAGTTAACTTATTTTTAACTATTTCTGGTCTTAACTCAGGGAAAAATTAGAGGCAGGCTAAGAGTCGCTCATTAAATCAGTCATTCAAATTAGGTTTGAGATTCCCTCGTTTTTTCCCTCCCTGTACCTGGTGTCGTATAAGGTGGCGCTATATCTAGTTGAAACAGCAAATCAGAAATGCAACAGGGCGGGGATGACCAGCAGAATTTTTATTGTAACGCTACACTTTCACCACCTCGCCACCACGCCTGCCCAGCACGCAACTACGAGCAAAATTCCTCTTTTCTTGAAGAGACCATTGTCGAGGAGTTTGCAACGTACAGCTGCTAGATGAAAAAATTAACACGCACGCTAGTGTAACTTACACTGGTCCATTTTTTTCTTTTTTGTTCGCCTAGACAGACCAGCGCAGGCATTGTACGAGGTAAGCGATTGTTTAACGCCCCGGTTTGTTCACGCGTTTGTGCAAAGTTACGGGTGTGGAAACGCAGGTAATTCAATATTAACCATTCTTTGTTTGAGGATTTAGTAAGCCCTTTGTGTTGAACTGGTGAATGTGGGAAGTGACTAGTGAATGGTTCATTGTAATGCATAAGGTGCCTTCACTTTAATTTATTTGTTTTTATTTAATTATTAATTAGATTAACTAGAAGTAGATCTTATACAAAGGTAATTTGAAATGGTACATCACTCTCACCTATCTTCTATCACCAGAAAGCAGTGTTTGCATTTTATGTGCTGGTTTAAAAGGTCAGAGAGACAGTTAAATTACTGAGTAATGTGATCTCCAATTACGAGGTTGGAAACGCGCTATTGATATATTTGTGACAGCACAAGCGTCTTTACCCTTAATATCGCGCAGGCCTCATGATAGTTTTTCGATTTAATCTAATGAAATAAATAAAACATAATGTTGACTATCCAGTAAAAGGTGTTTTTAGAGGTGAGGTACTGGAACCGCCAAATGACGGTATAACCATTCGATAGCATAGATCAAACGCTAAAAAGCAGGAGCTGGCAGCGGCATTTCCGGTGCGAAGCTACGCTCTGCGATTGCTACTACACCTGCCCAGCGCGACAATTATGGGCAAACTGGGAATTTTTCAGCAATTGATGTTCTGAGGCTACTATAATGATAATTATGATGATAACGTTAAATATGATTGAGATATATTCATGCAATCAGCTATTTTGCTGGTACCCCACAACTTTTGAGTTATTACATGTTGCAATCATAGACCTCATGTTCTAATCTGAAACTTATTGTTTTAGTGAAATGCTACTTTTTCACCCGCGACTATATCTGCTAGTCTTTTATCGTGTCCTTGATGAACTCTTGTAATTGCTAGTTTTCCATGTCGTTTCCTTATTAGCTGTGTATAAAAAATGGTGCTGACTCTATAGAAAAAATAAAAAGCCAGATCTATCCCACGGGAACATATTTTCGGGACAAAAAGTAGCCTATGTGTCACTCAAGACTCAATAACCTGTGTGTCAACATTTCATCCAGATCAAAATTATTTTATTTATGCGGAAAACAAACAGTATTTATATATAAGTAATATTTGAGATCTTTAGCAACTAAAATACCTTGACATGTTTTTGCATATAAAATGAAGCTGCTCAGGTGTGAAAGAGAAACAAGCGTACATCCTGAAATCGATACTCACAATCTATTGCGTTTATAATGTTAGTAAGGAATTGATATGTCGCAAGCATTTTTTGTGAACCCGCCATTTACATACTGCGTCATCGATTTAGAAATAGTCACTGGTATATAATATGCCGATGACAAATTGACAACACGTTTGTAGTTTCAGGGTGACCATGAAGTAAAACAAAAACAACATTTATATTATAAAAAAAGCAATTTATGTATGAGTTTGTATGAATATGTATTTTAACAAAATATCTTAATTAAGCTAAATACCCCAAAACAATGGAATAAAAAAATATTCAAAGAAATCTAGAATTATTTAATTTTAAAGGATGAACTTGAATGGTATTTAGACCTACAAAGAACATGTATTATCAAACGTGCAAATCGGTTATTTTGCTACTACGTTTTAGCCGGGTAGCGTAAGCATTTGCTAAATGCTTGTCCGCCAAATAAAGTTTCTTAAGAAACAGCTTCCTCAAAGGATATTATAATTTAAGGAATTACTTCGAAGTTTTTTCTTGACGATATTTTTAATTCTTGTCTTTGAAACCAATTTTTGATGTCAATAATTTTGCTAATTTTGCCATTACTTGTGCTAATTTCGTAAACGCCTGGTATTTTATCCAGCAGTTTCTTCTATGGGACCTCTATAAATTATTGGGACATTGAAAAAAAGACTATTTTCAATAACTAAAGCTGGGAGTTTCTTAGTCGTATCTGATTTATTTTCTGCTATTCACTTTACGCCTTGATGTGATTTAATCCTCTCTAATTGAAAGTCCTGTTTACGTTTACACATCAAACACGAAACGTACCCACATAGCTTTTTTCAAGTGTAAAAGCCTTATTTGAATCAAGCATCACAACAGAATCTAAAAGAACAACGATGTTATCTGCTTTTAATGACTGAATTGGATGTTAATACAACTACTGGTATTATAGATATTATAGGCATTAATTGGCACTGGCGAAATTATTAATTCATTAAAATAATACCATATGACATTGACAGTGCACTGCTGAACATAGGCCTCTCCGAGAAAAGGGGAATTTCGCCCATAATTGCCGCGATGTGCAAGCGTGTTGGCAATCGCAGAGCTATGTGCATTTGAAATGCACTGTTTTGGATGGATATACCGCCATCCGACAGTTCTTGTACATTTATCGCCTATTTCGACACCTGGTACAGGGGGAGGTACTATTCTACTCTGCCGGTACCTCGCGGTTCTCTGCCGATTTATTGTTAAAATATATTATTACACAAATATTTAATTCTTGTGTAGCATAATATTAAGTCTCCTTGGTAATTTTTTTTATATACATCCAAAGAACTGTCCAAAACTGAACTTTTGTACTATATAGTGATAGGACCAACTTCGCCAATGAGAGGCGTATATTTGCCATCATCGTTTCTAACTCCTCTTCATTAATGGCATTTTTTTATTTGCATTACATGTCGTTGGTAGGCCTTTGCAAGCATATAATTTTACGTATATTGCATCACCTGTCTGGGGTACCAGAACTGGCTGATAGCGATATATCCAACTCAAATAGAACAGAGCGGCGATG
Organism: Heortia vitessoides; assembly: GCA_020976665.1. Lineage (NCBI taxonomy): Eukaryota > Metazoa > Arthropoda > Insecta > Lepidoptera > Crambidae > Heortia > Heortia vitessoides. The sequence continues at coordinate 15,715,388 of JACJUM010001610.1, read as the reverse complement.
GGCAGTGGTATCCTTATCGCAAAGCTATGCAATTTCCACTTGTCGATAGTAGCAAATTGAGTAAAGTTCGTAATGGGGCTTCCTTCGAGCGTAAGACGTCTTGCAGCCAACTAATTTGACAAAGAGTCGTATCCAAAATCCTAGTCATCGATAGCATGCTTTGGCTATATCATGCAAAAAATGTCTAGAGTCTATAAGTCAATTATAGAGTTTTGGCTAAATCATCATCATCATAGCAGTCGTAAAACTTCTGCTGATGGACATTGACCTCATTTCCGCGCTCGGCAAGCGTGGTGACAGTAGATAGGCTCGATGGCGTATAAGGTAGTGATCCTATCTTATGCGCCAAGGATCGTGGATTAGATTCCCACCCAGGGAAAATATTTATATGTTGATATTTGTGTTTTCTTTGCGTCTGCGTATTAAATATATGTATTTTAGAAGAATGTTTACGATTTTTCTGTTGTCTGGTGTCCGTAACACAAGTGCTTCAAACAACTAACCACGGAGTCAGGTTAATGAATGAGATGTTGTGGTATTTCAAATATTTTAATCATAAATAGCAGAACGTAGCTTTGCGATGGAACAACTGATAGCCATTCCTGCCCTGTTGCATTTGTGCTACACTGATTTAGATGGAAATATCATTATCTGTCAGTGCTAGTACCTCAACCACCTCTTAGGATACCTGTTATAGATGGTGATACTTTTCATTTTGTCGTTACCACATGGCTATACCACTTCTGCCAAAAAAAAAATTAGAACCTATTTGTATTTGTTTTTTGACCTGCATTCCAAGTATTTCCCACTCGCACATCCTGTGAATTCTTCCTTACAATTTCCTTCTATTCTTTACGAGTAAAATGCTTAAGAAAATCAATCCATACTAGATTTACCGCTCCACAAGTTTTCTAATAACGTACCTCGAACGTCGCCCAAGGTATCCTGCACCTTGAAACCTCACAAAGAACTGAGGCACTCTTTCAGCATAATCGAGTTCATTTCTAGGGGCCACCTCATTTTACGGTAGAGCGCATTTTTACATTTCACACTAATACGTTTATTTGGTTATATGTATGCGTAGCTTATACTTATTTTACCTCTGCTTGTTACAAGAATATTTAATATAATCTGTATATATAAAAACTACTTGTCACGGTGTTTGTCCGGGATGAACTTCTAAATTACTGAGATAAATTTAATATTTCTTTGCTTATTGTACAGTTTGACCCGACTTAAGAGGTAGAATAGTTAATTTTCTTGAAATGAACAAAGACTATTCTTATTAATAACGATCGTCTGCATTGTAACCTTGACCATTCAAGGTCATTTGCTGTGGGGTATAGGCAGATTAGAATAATACCTACCACTGCACCAGGTGTCGTAGGAGGTGACTAAGGTGCCAGAACCTTCAGATGGCGGTATATCTATCCGAAACAGTGCAGCTCAAATGCACAGAGCGAGGATGGGCAGCAGCAGCTCCTTTACGAAAGCTGCGCTCCAGCAGTGGACTCACATGGATGTTTGATGATGGTGTTGATTTAAAGAAAAACCAGTATAATATGTAAAATTAATTTTCCGCCCCGAATTTGTCAGGATTCATAGTAAAATTATATCCCGTTGATTGCGATACCGATTAAAATATTAGTAGTGTTGGGTACTTATTAAACCACCTTACACTGCCATCTGTGAGAATTTTGTGGCACAGATAATTAGAATAAAATAAACTTTTACCTTCTTTACGTATTTCATAACTTTCAACAAAGAACCTTTATACTGAACTTCATTCGAATAACTTCAAAAACAGCAAAGTTTCATACAAACTTTGTACCCCCATTTAACCCAATTAGGGAGTAAATTTTCAAAAATCCTTTCTGAGGGCTCCCCTACTTTATATAAGAAACCCCTGTACAACATTTCAAGTTCTAACCCTTATAGTTAAGGCCCAGTATTAATATGTCCGACAGATTTTCCTTCTGTATAAAGAAATAAATAATTTCCAAAAAATATCCATTCATTTGATATTTATACTTTACTATCTCTCAAGTTGGATCATACTGCACACTATGCAGTTTTGTGTACGAAGTTTTATATATAAAGTCGTATCTTTTTAGAAGTTTTATTTAATTGTTCTACGCTAACACTTTTTCATTGTATATTAAGCTTGCCTTTTGCAAAAAGGGAACTTGAGTTTACTATTTCGAGATATTCCATACGAAATTTTTTTATCGTTAAGTTGGTTTATAGTCATATATAACAAAACATTTTTATCTAGAATTTAAACACTGTATTAATAAAAAAGTCTACTGTTATCGTTAACTCAAGCATCGTTTGGGAGTGTCCTATGCACCTAGAGTTGTGGGTTTGATCTCCGCAAGGGACGAACATTTATGTGATGAACTTTTGTGTTTTTTCCTTTTTTAGATCTACATTAAGTAGACCTCATACAAAGGCCTGCATTTTATTCTCACTCATTTCTACCACCTAATAGCAGTGTATTGCTGTGTCCTAGTTCAAATGGTAATAGAGTTGAGAGAGGCAGTGAAATTAATAATGGGTTATGTGACATATTATCTTTGTAATATTACAAGCGTTTATAGACTGCAATTACTATCACACGGACTGTATGCTTGTTTGTCAACCAAGTCTAAAAAAAATCCTTTTGCTGCTTTATATCTGTAACACAATGCTTATTTCGAAGTAATGTATGAGATGTTGTGTAAAAAAAGTAGACTTCGTAGACAAAGACGTGGAGGAGAAGCTAGTTTCAGTTTGTTTTTATAAAAAGCTAAAGCGATTGATAAGAAGTCTTCGCAGAAACTACTTTTCTCTACTCTCCTTGTTCAAACATGAAAATTGGATACAATTCTTTTCTAAAGGACTTAATAGATTATTATAGACAGAGCTGATGTATTAGAGTTCGATAAGCAGTCTTACAAAGAAGTCCTATCTAAATAAAACCATAGCTAAAACAATTGAAATATGTTATTGTTTTCATAAATAAATTAAAATCTACATAGATATACTTATAATGTTTCAAGATCATAATGTTTTGTTACAAAAACAGTAGGTTTGAATTAAAAATTACCTTTTCTAGCTCATAGCTGATGTTACAAAAAATTACATTAATACCGGTAGGGGTCGTATCATCGCTAATTACTTGGCGTTAATGAAACCATTATCAGCGCTAGTTTCTCTTGTAGCTTCCTTTCTGATAGCTCATTTAATAAGCCTGCAGTAAACTTAGTCTTAAGTGTTCCTAAAGTTCCGGTAGACTAGTTTAACATAACCTTAGTTAAATGAACTATGTATTAGGTGATAACTCTCCCTATTTTGGAAATATTTATCATGCATTATACTAGCCATTGGAAGTCCACTGCTGGACACAGCCTTTCGGAAAATAATTAGGAATTTCACCAATAATTGTCACGCTGGGCAAGCGTATTCGCAGAGCACAACTTTCGCGATGGGAATGCTGCTTCCCATCCCCGCTCTTTGCATTTGAGCTTCACTGAAACATTAATAATTATTAATTTTTTGAGCATCAAAATATAGACTACATTTTGTTGCTTAGGCTTATTTTAGACAAATTAATTGGTATTTTACGCAATAACCTTTAGAAATTGTCAATGAAAATTGGATGGGTTACTGTGTTTTGTGTAGAGTGTTTTAAGTAATATAGATACTACTAGACAACTAGTAATAATTTCTTGGAAGAATATGTCGTTAGTCTTTTTGTAATTTAATTTTAGAGGTACTACCTTTGAATACGACTATCGTAAGTTAACAGACACGTTCGAAATAAAATATTATAAACTCGCTACCCGCCCGTTTGGCACGAGTGCAATAAGGATAAAAAAATTTTAAAGAAATATTATGTTGATTATTTCTAAGAGATGTACACATTTAACACGGACTTTTATGTAAACCGTTTTAAGGCGCAATACTTATTCGATCTATTTCTTCGGTTTGAACAAGCGTGTGCGATGTTAGCGTAAAAATAAGTGTATAATTTACGACATCACATTAGCAAACTTTACAATTCTATGCATGGATGATTTTCATCTTAAATCACTCTATCACTAAACCACATTAAAATTTAGTTGTTTTAAACATCTAAGCATACATGGGGATAGACAGTGGGAAGCGACTTGTTATACTATTTATTTTTATTAATTATTGGACGTTCATGCGGAAATTCAATTAAGCAAGCAGTTCAATTATAAATGTAACATAAAATAAAAATAACCAACTAAATAAAATAAACGAACCAATGAACTTTGTGAACAATCAACATCGAATATAAAATAAACAAAGACCTTCTTGGATGTATATTGTTATTTGTTAACTTTCAACATCACTGCTTTTCATTCACATTGTTGCAACTTATTAAGACAGCGTCAAGACTGCGCTATTTTCTTACAGTGCATTTCACGGCGATAATTTTCGCAAACATTGTTCTCAACGACTTTTCTCCAATATTGCACACTTTCATGGAACAAACGATTTTAAAACTTTATAATAACATACAAAGTGTGCCGACGACAAGTTCGCATTTCACACCTCAGTTAAAAAGCAACTTCAAACCGTGTTTCGTTAATTTAAACTTAGTAAATGTGGAAATTTATTCTAACAAACCATGTTGTTCGTAATTTATACAGTTAAGCTATTCATAATAATATTGGAAAGTGAATAATTGAATTCACATTCAAACATTACGATATAAAAGGATTCATGTACATGTCATTTCTTTATGATAACAATTCTATCTGAAATTTACATTCAATTCACATAATTATTATAATTATATTATAGCAGCGGTCTGTTCTGGCTTCGCTAGAATGGACAATTATTTTAAACATTTATGGATTGGCTAAAACTGATCATAGTTTTGAAAATTTCGTACCCATAATCTAATTCAAAATGTTCGCCGCATAGCCACCACAGCATTCCCCGTCGTTAATGCAAGCGGTATATTTTGCTTAGATTGTCCTTTTTAAACAAGTAATATCTTTTGATACAATGGCCTTTTTTAATCATTCAAAAAGTTATCTACAGACCCTTCATCATCATCATAGATAGACATCTGTAAGTGATTGCAAATAAGACCCATCGATTGCGGCCTGCGTCCAGCGCGAATCTGCGGTTTTAATCAGATCGTCTGTCCACCTTGTGGGTGGACGCTCTACGCTGCGCTTGCTGGTACGAGGTCTTAGGCACTTAAATAATATTTTCACTTAAGTCCACTGTTTGACACAGGCTTCCTTAAGAAAGGGGGAATTTAGCCCTTATTGTCGTGGTGGGAAAGCGTGTTGGCAATCACAGAGTGCAGCTTTTACAACGCAAATGCTTCTGCTTATCACCGCCCTGTGCATTTGTGTTGCACTGTTTCAGATGGATATACCACCATTTGTCGGTTTCGGGACCTTAGTCGCTTATTACGTCACTTGGTACAGGGGAAGGTTCTATTCTACTCTGCCGGTAACTCACGGCAAGTCATTCACTACTAAATGCTACATTATGTAAAAGGACAACAAGATAATAGGTCGCGGTAATAACCGTATCTTTACAGATTCATATTAACTGTAATCCTCAAATTTATTTAATTTAGTGTCCGAATAATCTGGTCACCGAAAAATGCGTGATGTTGCATACAGTTTCAAATAAGCAGATGTAAATTCTATGAATGCGGGGCAAATCATGTAGGATTTCATTTTAATTACTGTTATTTTTTACTGTTGAATTATGTTTTTGGAACTATTTGAGATTATGAATCGTATCATCATGATATCGGCCAATGGAATTTTATTCATAATTTGATGGCCCAAGAAGACTCCAACTATTGCTTTTTCAATAGCTAGCAGGTCTATTTTGTGTTGAGTAATATGGTCAATACTAGTATTAAAATTATTAACTTAGGGATACTGGCGAAGTAGAAGATGAGGCGAGGTACCGGAACCGACAGTTGGAGGAATATCCATATGAAACAGCACAGCTTAAATACTACAGGGTGGGGATGGGCACCAACATCCTCATCGCGAAGCTGCGCTCTGATATTGTCAACACGCCTGCCCATCGCAGCAAATGTGAGCCAAAATCCCCTTATCATCGAGAAAACTTTTTATAATTTACCCTTTGACAAATCCGAACATAATATTGCACCATCCACAAGGAAATCAGAAAAAAACTCAAGGTACAAAACAAAATTAATGGTTGATTCCTTTTTTCAGGCAATTGCAAAAGTATTGTCAACAAAATTAGCAGTCATAGTGTCAATCGTAGAGAGTACTAAAATACTTCTGCCCATCTCTGCCCTCTTGCATTTAGGCAAAGTTGTTTCAGGATATTCCGCCATCGATCAGTTCATCAGTCTGTTTTTACGACTCCTGGTACAGGGTCAGGTTCTATTCAACTCCTTCGGTACCCTATTGCTATAGGATACCGACGGGGTCGAAGCCGAATACCGAGGGCCCAAAAAACAATAATTATTTTAATCCATCGACCCAGATTTCACAGGTACTCTAAAAATTCTACCAAAACACTTCATACCGTCTCGGATATAGTGATTGATTTGGCTTAAAATAGAGCTTGAAAACAACTAAGTTAATCCATTCAAAATATACTTAAGTATCACACTAATTTTCTACGTAATGGGAGCTTATAATTTGATGAGAACATAAAACTTCTTTGTTACGGCGTACCACAAAAATCCTTTAAGTTGGTTATAAAATTTCAGAGTTGGCAAACACTTTGTAAAGCTATGACTAGTGAAACGTGTTGGAATGGCCACGCCTCACAGCAAACTTTGGGGCTTGAGATGAAACGAAAATATTTATTTTACTAATACTTCGGAATTTGTTTAAGTAATGAGTAGGTGTTTATTTTTAGAATAAACAGGATTTCTCTCCCTTTTTTAAAGTAATTCTCGGGTACATATTATTTAGAGTGGATCCTGGAATGCTCCCACGGGAAAATCCAGCAATATTTATTCTAGTGGGGAGGTTTTATTTATGAATCAATGACTTCTGGCTCTGAAACGTGTTTTCGCACTTATTTTTGGCCCTAGTAAGCTATATAAAATAGTAGATATATTCGTTGTTAGGAGACGAAGAATCATTTAAGTTACTGAAATGGTTTAGAGGATTAACGGGTGGATATGGTAATCAGTAGGTCACATAACACGTGTAACTTGGGACCCAGGTGGCTGTAAAGTTCTTGACAATACGCAATGGCAAACGCAGCGTAAGTTCTGTACCTACAAGAATAGACGATTTTATAATATTAGACCCGATAGCCGTGGGGCCGGCACAGTAGAATAATACCACACCCTGTACCAGGTGTCGTAATTGGCAACTAAAGAACCAGAACTGACAGACGGCGGTATACTCATCCGAAACAGTATAGCTAAATGCATAGGGTGGGGATGTGCAGCAGCATCTTAGTCGTGAAAGCTAAGCTTTACGGTTGCCAACACGCTTGCCCAGCGTGGAAATTATAGGAAAATTTCCCCTTTCTTGGAAAGGCCCGTGTCCAGCAGTGGACTTCCAATGGCTGATCATCTTCATAATGGAAAATCTTATTCATAATGGGCTACTCTTAACATCGTTTTTTGCTAAACATAATGCTCTACAAATCATAGTATATATAACAGGACATCCATTATTAAACATAAACCTTTCCAAGATATATCCGTTAGTGCCATACTGGGCGAGCTTGGTGGATCTAAGAGGGTAGTTCCGTGATGAGAGATATTGCTGCCTATCCTAGCCAGGGGAAGATGCTTATCTTACCAATTAAGATATGTTTCATCTGATAGATGTAGCACAAATTAATATTTCATTATATCAGCCATAGGACATCCACTGCTGGCCATAGGCCGGCCTAAGTGTTCTCCAAAACGACCTGTAGAATTATTTTATATACAAGTATTTTTCTTTTCACTCTAAGAGCTTATCCATACTTTCATACTAATTTTATTTAATACTAAAGCTTGTAACGCTTTCGGAGAACCAGTTACGGTACGAGTGGCTTAAACTCTAAGTTTGGGATAGCTACTTTAGTCCCGATAAAGTACTTCCGCGATGCAGAAGTGAAGCTAGGTAATATATAATATTACTAAATCATCCATAAGTATAGGCAAACTTTATGTCAGTGATATTGTCTCTTGAGCGGTATACAAAGAAGTGATCCATAAACTAAAGAAAAGCTTGCCATTGTACTAACATACATGTAGTATAAATGGTAGACTTTATACAAAGATCGTCAACAATGGTACCTCAGTCTGCTTTTAACGCCAAATAGCAGTGTTTGAATTCCGATCGCTTTGATCGCTCTTCAAGAGCGAGAAAGTCAGTGAAATTACTCTTTAATGTGACATATTATGTTAATGTCACAAGCTTGGCAACGCGCTCGTTACATCCTTGTGATCATGCGAGTCCGGATCATACGGGTGACCATTCAAATAGTTACTATTCTACAAAAATAAATGCTTTTATTATATTATAGTATTATATTTAAATAATAAAAATCAAATCATACTAAGACCATATATGAAAAGATCGATGGCGCAGATGGTAGAGTATCCTATCTTCTACGCTAAAAAGGTCGTGGGTTCGATCCCCACCCAAGACAAATATTAATATGATTATATTTGTGTTTTTTTCTGTATCTGGATGTTACGTTATGTATGTTGCAGATGTTTTATGTCCGGAACACAAGTTTTTAACCTACTCATCACGGAGTCTGTCAATGTATGAGAGATTGTGTGAATTTACATTACTTATTTATTTTTTTTGTATTCAACATAAATATATGGAAACCAACAGATACCACATGAGAAGAGGCAAGTACTAAAAGAAATATTAGTGGGAAATATTTATGTGTACGTTGAGAGCTTACTTTGTACAGCACTTACGCAAATGTACGTAGGCGAGGCTTGAAGCTCATTATCTACTTTTCCAAAAAAAAATCAAACTTACGTATTTACTGTCATAAATTGTATTTAAAGTACGCTTACATAAGTTACATATTTAACAATTCACATTTTGAAGTATCTTAAGTGTATATTGGGTTTAGAAATTGGTTATGATTTTTGACTTATTTATACTGACTAATACCTACATTATATTATTTATACTGACATAGCCTGCGTAAGAAGTTGAATTTCTAAAACAGAATTTATAGGTAATTAGTCAATTGTGTTCTTAGCTGTAAGGTACCGGAAGAGTAAAATAGTACCTCCATCGTACCAGGTGTAGTAGGAGGCGACTAAAGTACCCGAACCGACAGATTGCGGTATATCCATCCCAAATAGTGTAGCTAAAATGCACAGGGCGGGGTTTTTGTTGCAAAATCTGCTATCTGCAATTACCTACACGCTTGCCAAGCGCGCAATTATGGCCCAAATTACCTTTCTTGATGATAATGATGATGATGATGATGATAATGATCTCAATGATTAAGATTTACTTTATTTACTAATAAAAAGTATTTAACAAAAGTTATGAAGATCAAAATAAAAAATAAATTGAAATTCTATAATAGAGAAGGTACGAAAAGGTACTATACCTTCAACGACCTGTAGGTGTCGTAAAAGGTGACTAAAGTACTACTACCGACAGATTGCGGTATAACCATCTAAAACAATGCAGCTCAGGTGCGTAGGGCGAGGATGGGCAGCAGCATCCCTGTCGTGAAAGTTGCGCTCTGCGATTGCTAACACTCTTGCCCAGCGCAATTATGGGCTAAACCTCTTTTCTTGGAGAGGCCTATGTCCAGTAGTGGACTTCTAATGGCTGGTATGATGATGGTAATTGAAAAATATGGATTCTATAGAAAATTGTTCACTTTTTATAATTTATATTATGCGCATTTGATCCGGACGAAGACATCGGCTGTTTGCACCTCTGCCTTTCTCAGCTTTATGCAGCATGCAGCAGGCACTTAACGCACTCCTTATGTCTCACTCGGACTTTGACGTATTTATCGACAACGTCAAATCATTAATAATTAAATCATTCAATCATCATTAGTAATAAAATTAAATTAATTAGAATAATTTAATTTATGTTACAACTTCATAATTGTGTAATTGGGATAAATCGTATAATAATGTTAATAAATAAATAAATAATATTCGATAGACAATTAATTATACAGTCGCGTGACAGTAACCTTTACCGCAGCCTATAATATCGACGCTCGTAATATCACAAGGATATCACTAGCGAGTTGTCAACCTTGTGACTTGAAGATATTATGTCACATAATCTAGTAATTTTGCTACCCCTCTCACCCTTCTAAACGAAACACGGCAATGTGAACACCGTTATATGGCGGTAGAAATACGTAAAAGTTAAGTTAGAATATATTTATCATGGGGTACCGGCATAATAGAATAATACTTCTCCTGAACCAAGTGTCTTAAGATGCGGCTGAGGTACCGGAATCGACAGGTGACAACAGTGTAGCTCAAACGTACTGGGCGGAGATGGGCAACAGCATCTCCTTCGCAAAAGCTACGCTCTGCAATTTCTAACACGCTTGCTCAGCGCGGCAATTATGGGTAAATCCTTTCTTTTTGGGGAGTCCTTTACCCGTTAGTGGACTTACAAAGACTGATATGATGTTGATGAAGTTCCAATTTTGGCGACCTTTGTATGAGACCTCATGTGATTATACTTTTTTTTGACCACCAAATTTGTTGACCTTCTGCTCTAATCACGAATGCCAGTAGAAGTTTAGTTAAATTCATGCACTTACATAAAGTATAAAGATATTTATGTTCAATTTAAACTTGCCATTACCATAATACATTTGAAATCCATATATGTACCAAAATAAATAAGGAATACAATATACTCTCATAGCTATCATTCAGTATTGTATCATTCGAGGTCTATACCTTGGGGTATGGGTCTAACTGAACAATAGTGGTATTATGTAGACATTTATAGGTTTAACGCAGGTTGGTAGAGCAGGCAAAAACAATAGATTGTAACGCCATCGGAATTAGATACCTACTGTATTCATTATGAGACTAGTTTTGAGGAATTGAAAACTAAAAGCAGCTGTACTGATAACTGTAAAACTAGATTTGAAACATTTCACTCTTATTTGTTTATCATGAAACAATGTCAAGCTTACAACTTATCCATTTCTAACTCTATCTACTAAAGAAAACAATATTTTACAGCTAGTTTCAGTTAATGGTGTTTCTTTTTTCACACTTTAGTATCAAAATCTGTTAAAAAAAGGTACACACCGTCAGTTGGAACATGAAATAAGCCAAAATAAGAATATCTTCATTATCATATCAGCCGACGTAATCCTTAAAAGAATTTCACAAAGGTCGGTTGTGTTTAGGCACCTGCAAATAAAAATCATAATGTATGCTAATGTACACATGGGATATAAAAAACAAACATAAAATGAACATTCAGACGGTACAATGGACGGCCTTATCGCACAGGGCGATTTCTCCAGGCACCTTTGATTTTTCTCTGCGTGCCTGACTCTGCGTGAAAGTAAACGTTACCGCAGTTTATAGACTGCAGATATTATATCACATTACCCATTAATTTTTCTGCCGCTGTCACCCATCAAACCGGAACACAGAAAAGTGAGCACTGCTATTTGGTGGTAAAATAAGTCAGAGTAAGGTACCAATGCAGAAGAGTTTTGTATGAGGCCTAACTCATGTATATTATTATAAATAGAAATTTCAAATTTATTATAAATCGCCTTAATACCATTATTAACATCTGTAAATGAAGGCTAAAACGCCATGATCCCTGCTACACCTCAGCGTGTAAACAAAAACAAGTTGACATTTTCCTTATTCCAGTGACACTGTTTGACATAATTGCTCCGCAGTATCAATTTATCGAATTAATAGGCCTTGTATCAATTTTCTCAATATTGCTACCCTGACCCAATTTACCATGTTATTAACACCTTTTGTGAATATATAAGCTCCTGCAAACTCCCTACTGGAATAAGGAGACACTTTCCGTTTGCCAATTGCTTGAATCTTAACAACATTCTCCTTAATCAGTATAGAAATTACCCTAACTATTATTTGTTGCATGTTTATGTGAAACTTGTAGCTCTCCGCGGTTTCACTCGCTTAGGTCCGGTTCCGGAGAATAACAAAAATACAATTTATACAATAATTATAAAAAATTAAATATAATAAAGTTGGTTAGTTATTTCTCTTAACATTCGCTAACTATCATTAACTATTATGATATGCTAATGAATGTACGATTATTTGAATTCACAAAAAGAGATTTCGCCAATCTTCATTATTAAGAACTTATCACCCAATCATAATATTTTGTAGCAATAACTTTGAAAATCAGAATTTCAAGTTTCTAAGCCTTATAATTTAGGCCCTGCGTTATTATGTAAGTCAGTTATCCTTTGATTTACATAGATTTTGTCAAACTCACTAGAAGTGGTTCATAAATTAATACAAATCTCCAAAAAAAATATATGTAGGTAATTATCAGAACTTGGCTTAGAAGAGATCAACTGGACCGGCAAGTTTCTTTAAACAAAATGTTACTTACAACTGGGATTTCCCAGTAACGCGCTAAAATTTACTTTATGCCCTGATGAACCGGGTTTATATATTTTATAAAATCGTTTAAAACCCTTTAAAGATCGTGAAAAGGTAACAGATAGGCAAACACGTTTTACATGAGGTAGACCCCCTTCATAAGTCCTCATTGGTACCTCACTCTCAGATATTTCTACCGCCAAATAGCAGTGTTCGCATTGCTGTGTAATGGTTTGAAGGGTGAGAAAACCTCGGTAGATTTTCTCATTTACCCGGTGGTGAATGTGCATTGTATCTTCAGTTTACTGGGTTGGCGACACGGTAGTGATATCTTTGTGATGACACGAGCGTCTATAGACTGCAGTGACATTTACGATTAAGTGGACCGTATGCTTGTTTGCTGACTTCACAACATAGGAAAATTGTATGGATAACATCCTAAAGACTATCTTGATTACAAATAATCAAAACACGCACCAGTTTATGAAGGACTCAAGTTCATTAGTCCCATTAAAAAAGTTTACGCTTTAATTTTTTGGACTATAAAATTTTCATGTACACTAAGCCAGAATTAGCTGTGAGGTACTGACAGAGTAGAGTAGTCTCTCCTTCTGTACCAGGTGTCGTAAGAGGCGACTAAGATACCAGATCCGACAGGTGGCAGTCTATGCATCTGAAACATTGTAGCTCAAACACTAGCTGGGGATGGGAAGCTGAATCCACAAGGCAAAAGCTGCGCTCTGCGATTGCCAACACGCTTGCCCGTGTTGGCAACAGTGCGGCAATTATGGGGAAAATTCCACCTTTCTTAACTCTGTAGTGAGTCGCTTAAAACATTTGTGTTACGGACATCAGATAATAGGCGAAATTACATGTTTAATACTTAAAATATAAATTATAAGACAGGCCAAACAAAAATATTATCATATAAATATTAGTCCAGGCTGGGGATTGAACCCACGACCCTTGGTACATAAGATAGGATCACTACCATCCGCGCAATCGGGTCCGTCAAGTTTAAAACCTATTCCGTGTTATAAGTATAATGAACTATAATTTAAGTGAATTAAAGGAAAGTAGCTCTAACTATAGAGTAATGCTTTCCACTATCCAATATCATAAGTGGCTTGTCGAGTATCTAAGTAGCTATTGTGATTATATTATGAAACAATAGCACAGAGATAGATCAAATATTGTATTATATTGCACAAAACCTGGCCAACAATGCAAAGCCATTGAACTCTAGTTAATTTCGAAATAAATAATGAATTCAATTGAATTTATTTTAACAATGTTTTGAAATCTCATTTAGTTTTTCTATTCTTTAATTAGTTTAATACGTGGTACAAAAATGTAAAAATAAACAAGATAATATTCATTAAATAAGTGTACTAAGAGGCTATTGAGGTACCGGAACCGACAGATGGCGTTATTTCCACCTGAAACAGGATAACTCAAATATAATAGTCTCTCCGACTTTACAACTAGCAATTGCTATCCCGCTTGCCTTATCTTAAAACCGTGAAGCTACGCTCTACAATTATCATCACGTCAATCGGCAATTATGGGAGAAATTTTCCCATTCGTGAGTAGGCCTAAGTGATGTTCGACAGCTGCTAAGATGAAAAGAATTTATTATGTAATATCAGTTTTATGGTGGTGGTATTCGCAAAGCTACATTGCTTTGGTGTTTTTCTGTATCCATTTTAAGCCATCAAGCATCTTACCCTCTAAGGGAGTAAACTGGAATGCAAAGTAAGTATACAAGTTTGTTTTTCAAGTATTAGAATATGTTTCATTCAGTATAATGTTTCTTTATCGAAAGCCATTAAACACATGTACTTTAATGTTACCTTCAGGAAGTAATAGAGAGGTGCAAAGTTAGAATGAAGGTTCGACAATTTCATGGGGGTGTAATCGAGGGGTTTTGCTATCATCATCATCATACCAGCTAGTGAAAGTCCACTGCTGGACATAAGCCTCTCCAAGAAAAGGAGAATTTTTCCCATAATTGCTGCACTGGGCAAGCGTGTTAGCAATCGCAGAGTGTAGCTTTTGCATCGAGGATGCTGCTGCCCATCCGCACCCTGTGCATGAGCTGCTATAGGGTACTGCTAGTGTGTCATAATATTCTTAGATTACAAAGTTGAATCTACGGCTTCGTAGTGTCGCCGTAGCCGTAGCTAAAATAAAAACAATTGAAATCTTTATGAACATATGGTAGTTAGTTAGACAAAGGGCTCCAAAAGAGGAAAGTATACCATTAGGCAGGCGGGATGGTGTTCGCTCAGCTTGACGGCATTGCTTTGGTGATTTTCTGTTTATTTTAAGCTTTTGAAAATCTTGTGCAGAACTTTTGGCGTATTTCACGTATTCCCTTTAACACCACTTTCATCTATACTCCTGTACTCAAACCGATACAATGGTACTGTTAAATAAACTCTTCAGCACTTCAACGTACATATACTCAATATAGCATTACTTAAATGTGTTCGTAATTTTGAAAAATTTAATGTTTGTTTTTGTCAATTATACAAATTTTCAAATTTATTAAATGGTTAAAAGTGTTTACTTTTAGAAAAAAGAGAATGTTGCTAAAGAATTTCTAGATAAAAGGTATAAGTCTCTATAGTATAAGAAGGTACTGGAGAAATTTATGTGATATAGTCCCGCATAGAAGTGTGTCTAGGCCGAGGTTTTTATAGGCGTCATTTATCTAGTCTTTCACACTCTCTAGGGTCTGCGGGTGTCAATATCGGCTCATCAATTCCTAGTGCCTAAAGAATATATTAGCTTCACTTTACTTTTTTACTGTATCATGAGTTCATAAGATTTTCGGTCGTATAAAAATTTGGGTTAACTTAGGCTGGCAAGAAATCAAGGCCCTTACTTAAACATGAACTAGACCTACAAAGGTACGTAGGTAGGTAGGAGTACAAAGGTCGTCTGCATTGGTACCTCACTCTCACCTATTTTGACTGCCAAATACCAGTTTTTACATTGCTGTGTTCCGGTTTGAAGGGTGAGAGAGGCAGTAAAATTACTGGGTAAGGTACCATAACATTTTCAAGCCACAAGGTTGACAACGCGCTAGTGATATCATTGAGATAATACTTCGCGTATAGGCTTACTACCGAGAGGACTGTTTGCTTGTTTCTCGACCTAGTAAAATAAAAAAACCTGACCTTCATAATTGTCACAATACGGTAAATGCGGGCAGAGAAGGTCGTTGTCGGATTCGATACCCGATCGAGACATGCACCATAATAACAAATTTATAAAATGTCTTAAATTTTGACCTGACTCGAGATAAGTCGCTTAAGCACTTGGGTTTCGGACCTCAAACAACAGAGGAATCACAAATATACCTTATATTTTAATACATATTTAAAACCATGACTAAGGACAAACATTAATAGTCATCATATAAATGATTTTCCTTTGCGTGGATCGAACCTACGACCCTTGGCACACAGAATATAATCACTACTTAAAGCGCCATTGGAACCAACAATTAAGTTAATAACTTTTCTTAAGTTAGTCAAAGCATGTGAAACGGATGGAAGAGATGTTTTTAATCACAAAACAAAACACTGTCAAATTGAACTTCAAAAACTTTTTGTTTATCTTGTAACAGATTACAGATTGCGTGTGTATCGATTTAAGACTTAAATTCGTTCCCATCACGGCCAAAATGAGGCATGTCCTTAGACCCTTTAAAGTTAGGACGACCCGAATCTAGGCACACACCAACAATATTCTCACCTATTTCTACCATTTAAAGACATCGCCCTATACTGTTGTAAACACCGAAAGATTTTTTTATATTAGACCAGATCTACAAACAACCATACAGTTTGCGTGATAGTAAGCGTTACCGCAGCCTATATACGTTCATAGTATCATAATGATACCACTAGCGCGTTTCTTATTTTGGGACATGAAGATATTATGTCACATTACCCAGTGATTTCACCGCCTCCCTCACCCTTCAAACCGGAAGACAGCAACGCGAACTCTGCTGTTTGGCGGTAAAAATTGATGCTGTATAATGTGTCAGAATATTTTGAAGTTACAATGTTGAGTCGATGGCTACTTATTCTAAATAACTATAGCTAGTATTGTACCTTCTTAAGTATAGCTAGTATTGTAAGCTCTTTTGTTTTGCTGCTTAATGGTAATAATAATTACAATTTTAATTCATACAGTCAAACAAAAAATAAGTGGATTTAATTCTAAGCTACTAGTATTTATTACAATCTGGAACACAATCGGTGACAGTGAAAATACTGACCGTGTTTCTTCAAAATCGCATGACAATATTCACAAACCAGGCCAGGCTGGGATTAAACACTTACTACTCTAAATCAATATACATAGACAATATACATAGAAGGCATTGTTAGCGGAATATTGATGGCCCGCAGATTGCTCCCAAATTTAGTGGCTTTATACCTACGCTGAAATTTACTATACGCGTCAACCCATTGCAATATTTTATGGTTTTGTGCTGAATAAGCAAGTAAACAAAACTTGGCAATGTTTGAAAGGGTCGTGGCCAATATGGAAAAGTTCTGATAGATTCGGGTCGCAGGTCTGACAAGTTACACTTTGACTATTTTGGTGTTAAACTTCGTTTGATTTATGCTGTTTTTTTAATGAAAACAACAAACAGAGTATTTTTGTTCTGTAAACGTAAATAACAGGATACACTTTACTACAATTTACTACAATACTTAGCAACACATTTCTGCTTTAACTTTTTGTTATATAATTAATTATAAATCTTTCAGTCCAACTCTTGTCATAGTTACGTCTATGTCCAAAAAATATGCTTATTTAACTTTCTCTTCGGTCGGTCTTTTTAGCCCTAAAGTAGCGGCAGAGAAGAATAGTGTGGAAGAGACGTCGGACGAACCGCAACTTGTATGAGCACGATCCCTTGTCTTCCATGGAGTACACTACATGTTTTGTTAATGGCGTTCACTCATCACCAACCTTATGCTTACATATGAAGAAACAGCTGTCCCTACGAAGTCTTGCGGTATTTTCGGGTACCAATACCAGTGCATGTACCAGGTAAGGTCTTACCGATAGACTAGGGTCCATAATTATTAACGTATTTGTTTCCTCCCAGTGCCCCTGCTATTCGGCCAGGACGGACCCATCAATTGCGAGCTCTATCTGTCTGTCTGTGCTCTTTGGTAGCCGTGGACTCGCGCGCCTGATCCAGCCTGCATGCACGTGTTACGAGGCCAGGCCGAGAGCACTTCTGCATGTTCCGGTAACGTTTTCTACTTTTTAACTGACATGGTTTCTCTTTCTATCAAATTATTAATCCTAACTCATATCATAGACATTCTGTCAAAAATATCTGCTAATTGTGATCCTTTTCAAAAATATTAAATAAACAAGACATTCTAAACCTTCTGAATAACTCCACTTATTGTCCGATTAAGTATATAATCATGTACTAAAGAACAATGCCTAAACTAAGGGCAACCCGCGATACGCAGACCCAAGAAAGTTTTTGAAAACACCGCTGGGACATTTGTTCAGAACTCTCAGCGGAACTGAATCTTTTACTTGACAAACATTAAGTAGCCATAATAATAGATGACTTTCGTAACATTATGATATGTCTTGACCCTGATAAACCATTCAACGTGATACACATTGTGATTTGCGGTCATAAGATTTTATAAAGCCATTATCGCTTATAATATAAAATATATCACATTACGCGTACATGGTTGTCTACTAATTGTAAATATAGGAATTAATATTTGCCGTGAGGTACCGGCAGCGTAGAACAGCATCTCCCTCTTTACCAGATGTCGTGAGAGGCGACTAAGGTACCAGAACCGACAGATGCCGGTATATCCATCCGAGACAGAGTAGCTCAAATGCATAGGTTAGGATGGGCAGCAGCATCCCCACCGCAAAACTTGCGCTCTGCGATTGCCAACACGCTAGCCCAGCGTGACAATTATGGGCGAAATTCCTCCTTTTTTCGGGAGGCCTATGTCAGGCGGTAAACTTTCAATGGCTGTAATGATGAAACATAGGAATATTTACAATAATATTACTGTGCGAAGCAGAAGCTATTTCATAATATGCAAACATTAGTACATATACTTCTGACTATTTTTAGATTGATAAAGAATATTGAGCATGGCATAATCTGTTCATGACTGGACTTAAGGCAAGTGCTAGCTAAAACAAAGATAAGTATAGAAGCGCACTGCAAATTTGTTGCTCTAGTTAAAAACGCTTCGACATTAACTTTCACCGCTGCATTGTAAATTCGCGGCGACTTTGCTTCTAAGTGCGCGCGTTGCAATTCATAACTCTCCGTTGCCAAACTGCGTTGCGACTTTGTGGCACTAACTTTTTTCGTCCTGCAAAAAATTCATCGCACCCGCTGCTCAGCCTAGCCTTTTTAGTTGTTTAGTAGTTTGTTTAGTACTTTTATCTACTCTGATTCTCACTTGATATTAAATAAAACTCTAAGAAGCTGGACCCAAAGATTAGTGTATTCGTATGAGCACTATAACAATAGCATGTGAAAAAAACAAAATACAATTACTAAACTAATAACAAGGAACATCATGTATAATCATTATTTTAATAAATAATTATTATATTAGATTTATTCGAATGAATATTCTCCTGATTCGTCTGACACTTATCTCTAATTTTATCAAGGGTGACTCTGAAGCCAGGCCCCACTTGAGTGGCCGTCGTTAAATATATTTAAAATGTTTTCAAAAGAGGAGTTATTATTAAGCCCAGCCGCACTAGTGCAGTCGATATTCCCTCTAGAGGCAGAGATTGCACGAGTTTGCCGGCGAACGCGACGTACTGTTCCACGAAAAAATGCGTGTGTAGGAAAAATGCGTTTGTGAATAGGAAGTACGAGTAAAAGTGAGACGGCAACTAAAGGAGTACATTTAAATAAGTGATGCTATAGGGAGAGCTTAAGATTACGGAATTACTCTTTTAAAACTGTGAATCTTTTAACAGGGAATAATAGTTTAATCGCTTCATTAAATTTGATGAAAGGCGGGTGGAAAGCTTGAAGTTTCGGAAAGAAAAAATTTCAAAACAAAATATCCTCAAAGACGCGATATAAATTTCCATTTGAACCAGATCACGACAAAACAAAGCGCTTCAAAAAAGTAAAATTAGGGACAAAAAAGGCAGCTTACTTAGCAACAAGCAATCGGCTTGCACTTGAGTTAAAAGTGAAACGATCAATGTGAAACAGAAATGTTCTGTCTCCAACCCTATTACGATAAAAGGGTCTGATAGGTTCTAATAAAGGGTAGAAAATGTCACGCGTACTCGAATTAAGAGGTTTGGGTTTTTAAGTAAATAGGTTTGATGTAACGAGGCTTTCCATTTGTTTCCTCGAACGGCCTACATTTGAAAATTAATATAGGTTACTAGCACAAAATGATTGAGATATTTAGCCAAAATTCTACCGCCAAATAGAAGTATTCGCATTCTTGTCTGAAGGGTGAAAGAGACAGTGAATTTATTGTGTAATGTGGCATAATATCCTCAAGTCACAAGGTTGGCAATACGTTAATGATATCCTTGGTGTATTATGAGTGTCTATAGGCAGCAATGACGCATGCTACTCGGACTGAATGCTTGTTTGTCGACCTGGTCAAATAAAATTTAAAAAAATAATGCACCACCTTCAAACATCAATTAAATACACGTAGTCCGTGCTTGTACTTAAATGGTTTGTAAAGGGGCATTTTTTCATTACAGTTATAATTCATTTCTTATTTGTCCATAAAAATATAATTATTTATTTGTAATGGCTTCAATACGCGTTTAAAATCACTTTGTCAACATAATATCTTTTTTCAGTCTTAAAAACCAAATGGTCGAACAAAAAATAAAAGAAGTAAATAAACTGAGTTTTTTAAAAATTGATTCCCGTTATAAATATATTATGATAATGTTATGCTATAAGTTTGTTTTTCATGCAAAGCACTACATGACTGCGGGAGTTAAAAGCGCGCGAATGCTGGATATTTTGACTTACAAAAATGCTGGAATCATTCATGCTTTACTACCGGCAGCGCCAGTTTTTAGTACTTTTATAAAACTATTCTGTGTCTAGGTGACATGGAACTGCGCTTTTGGCCTGTTCGTTTCTGTGCTTTAGTAAAAGTTAGGTAATAATTTTATTTCTTGAAAGTAAGAGTGTGTCGTTAGATACCGGCAGAATAGAGTATTACATCCCATGTATGGCGTCTGAGGCCCGGGAAACGGCAGAAGGTGATATATATGTCTGAAGCAGCGTTACTTAAAACTTCTCTAAGTTTATTAAAGTAGCGGTATTCCTGACGTAAAAGTAACGCTCTGTATTTGCCATCACGTCTGCCTAGTGCGTCAATTTAGGGCAAATTTGTAACCTAATGGTAAAGCCATGTCCAGCAGTGGACGTCCTATGGCTACCTACTATGATGATGATGCTAATGAAGAACATGCATGTGGTGTACCTGCAGAGTACAATAGTACTTTTAGTCATAAAAGGCGATTATGGTACCGGAACTAAGTAACTTTTAATTATTAAATATTTTATCTATATAATGTGGAGATCCGTAAATGAACCGAAGTGCCAACGTAATCCAGTCCAGCATTAGTAAGGTGAAATGGAAATGGGTAGGACACATACCACTCACCACCAGAAAATTTAACAATTGATGTGACTAGGACCGCAGGATTGCTCTAAAAGCAGGCCTCCTTTGACAGCAGTGAAAAATACCTGGACAGGCTTTAGTACAGTACTGGATATGATGATGATACATTTTAAAATTCCCCATTCTTAGGGAGGCCTGTGTCCAGCAGTAAACTTCTAATGGCTAAATGATGATGATGAAACTTTAAAGACAAACCTATTTTCAATTTAACCATAGAATATAACCAGAATAGAACAAAATTGCATACTCCTTGTCTCCCCAATTTTCACAAAGATGGCTCTGCGTGTTTGCTTCACTAGTACATATTATATATAGATACTAACGTCTTGCACCGTTTTCTTCCGGGTGCATAATAATTTTATCCTGTTACTGTGGGAAATTGCAATTCTATTGCAGGGTTTCTGGCCTATAAACTGGTAGAATTTAGATGTAAAATAAATGTTTCCATACCAACTAGTCTATTTCGTTGTTCCATACAAACTAGCTCCTTACATTTACAAATAACAACAAAAGTGTTCCAATATGTTATAGTTGTAGATAAGTTATGAGTACACAAAAATGTCATCAATTTTTTTTTTGCGTTATGAAATCAGCGAACAAGCATACGGTCCGCTTCATGATAAACTTGACCGAAGGCTATAGACACTCGTGTCAAAATATATCACCAGTGTGTCGCAAACCTTGTTAAATGAAGATACAATATGATAATTACTCAATAATTTCACTGCTTCTTTCGCCTTTCAAACCGCAACACATCAATGCGAACTTCTATTTGGCGGTAAATATAGGTGAGAATTAGGTACCAATGCAGACGACCTTTGACTTCTATGATTGAGAAAGCATTTACAATACCTAATATTACATGTTTACTTTTATACTCTCCGAGTTTGGAAGATTTAATCTCTTGTTATTACTATTTATTATGACAGATATCGTGAATGTGGAAATGCATGCAAATGACGTAGCCGAGTCTGTCAGTCAGTCCCAATTCATCGTATGTCTATCAACAGCAGAGCGACAACATAATTAATTGTTCCGAAAACAATGGCCGGCAACACGAGATCACATTGTTTTCAGATAACGATTACATAATCATACTGAAGGGTAACAAATTTGCCAACACCCTTAGGGAAACAAGATAAAAATAGATGTTATATAAAATTGGAACTGAAAATTATAACCACGTGGCGTGCCGTAGTATAAGACGTTCATTAAATTATCTGCTAGTGTTTAACCTTGCATATAAAAATGTCATGTCTCTATATTTTTATAGTCACAATTTTTTTTAATGATAACCTTATGACAGGGCGGCTGTCGGGTTATCTAGTCTCACATAAATAAGAAACAGCATATTTCTGCTAGCACTTAGACTCTTTAGAAACACTAAAACTATTTAAAATTAACTCTTTTAACAAATTTATTAGCTTTATAAAATTAATAACATCATTATCATTATATTAGCCCTAAGAAGTTAACTGTTGGACTTCAACCACTTCGAGTAATTTCCAATAGGACCGGTTGTATGGACATTGTGGCCGGTTTTAGAAGAAACAAACAATAAATAATAAAACGCTTCTTCTTTATTCATGGTAAGAAAACTTATGCACATTCGATGCTCTATGTTGGCGATGCGCTAGTGTTATTGTCAGGATTTCACTAGCATAAAACATTTATCAGTAATTTCACTGTCTTTCTAACTCATTGTGAACATCATTAAGAACACTATAGCTTAATGGTAGAATGAGGAGAAAGTAAGATAGTCATGCAGAGGAAGTGTAAGGAAATTCCTCATACTCCGTGCATCAGACAGGATGCACACAACTATAATAAAAATACATATAATAATAAATACCAGAATAAACGTACTGTTGTTAGCGTTTGTAAGCTTTTGAAATGTTCCACTGCTTTCGCAAAACGACAGCATACATACATACTTCTCTGAATATCTGTACAACAGAATAAATAAAAAAGTCCAATTTCATTAATTTTCACTCAAGGTTAGTAAATGTAGCAAGCATTTACTCACCTTGATTTAAGCCTCTTAACTACGAAAAAACTGAGTCTTTATTGTACAACTAAACTGGTGTAATTAATTAAAAAATGTTCATCAGTTATATTGCTTATTATTATAACTCTCATGTAAAAACTTAGTGGTTATTTCAAGGAAGTCGCTGTACCCAACAGGAACATAAAAAATACATATATATATTTGCTGCATTTACATTATCAGTGCAAGCAACGGTACAGAAAGGTGTGACGTATAAACATAGACCATTACTTAGTACCGACTATTACCACCAGGATGAAATCCACTGCCTCCCGTCCAAAGGTGTATCAGAGCTGTATTCTCTTATTCCACGGCGCAATCTACTCACAATATGGAGCGTTCGAGAACTCAGATCAATCAAATTACAAGGCTAAGGAGTTTATCTATGTTTAATAAACTAGATAGAAACTTAACTTTAAGGGTTAGAAATTTTAAAGGTAAATGAAGGTACCCAATTGTATCTATTACCCAAGAATAAACATTATAATTCTATAGCACAAATTAATATAATATCCCGTTTATGAGCTTCCCTTCTGATGTTGATCTTGTTTTTAGTTTATCTTTCAAGTAAAATTATATACTCAAGTATATAATTTTCTTGAAAGATTATCGCTTCATTGGTCTGTTCATACTCAAAAGGTCAATATTTTTCCTAAACTAGCCTTTCAAGTCCGTGCTTCATTATAATTTCGTTTGCGTATACATTTTGAAATCGTGTTGCTTATTTAAAGATGTAGAAAAAAATAATATTATATGCTGTGTATTTATTATTGTATAGATATTATATTAGGAAGCTTTGTTAAATTTTATTCAGAAGTTTTTACGGGATTTTAAGAGAGACTCAGAATTTAACATCAACTGTGTCTTTATACTTAATCCGCCATGTTAAGCACATGTTATATATAAAAAAGCATTACATATATAAAAAGAGAAGCTGATTAAATGAATGACTGACTGACTGACATATTAACTCAGCGCCTAAACAAAACAGGTTAGAATCTTGAAATTTTATTTAATTTATAGCGTAAAAGAGCACTAAGAAAGGATTATTAAAAATACTCTCCCTAAGGGGTGCAAGTTTGTATAACTTTGCTGATTTAGAAGATTTTCGAATATAATTCAGTACAAAGATTCTTCATTGAAAGTCACGTGTAAAATATTCTTTCGAAGGTCATCACTTCAGGGAGTATGATGTAATAATAGTATGAACGTTTACAATTTAACGCGGGTGAAACCGCGAGACACTGCTTGTATTTAATAAAACTACATTCATAGTTTTGACACGATCATGACGCTTGCAAACATTTCTCCTAGTGGTAAGCAGAAACTATTAATTTTCATTTGTTGCGTGACAAATCTTTCATGTTTACTTTGCGTTTATAAATCTTTATACTTCAGAGTTTCAATTTTCAAGATTGTTCCACCATTAATAACACCAACTGAACCATTATCGCTTTACCAGTTACAAGTTTTTCTTCCAGGATTTTTACTGGTGGCTCTTGTAAGGAACTTGTAGGAAATTTAGTTTTAAGAATCTCATTGCTAGCAGGTTAGCTTAAAGAAAATTTATCATCTCAACTAGTAATATAAAAACAAAAGAAAGTTTATTTGTCTGATTGTTTGTTACGCGCTTTATATACAGAGCTAATTTTCCTGAAATTTTGCATCCATACTCATTATTGGAAGTATGGAAACGGACATAAGACTACCTGTCATTCCGAATAAACGTTACATTTTCGTAGGATTTACGATAAACGACAATTTTAGTACTAGAAAAAACCATAGATGGCGCTGAGCGATTTTAAAACGAGCTTCTGAATAAAAGGCAGAAAATCTCAATTCCATTCAAAATTTTCAAAATCAATCTCTTATATTATAAATGTTGAGTGAGTTTGTTTGTTACCTTCACATACTTTATCTACTAAACTGATCTTCATAAAATTCCATAAGGAAAGATATATAGTACCCAGCAATAGATCCATCTACCCAAATCTGTAAAATTTTTGTAATCGATACTAATCTATAACTGCGAGATATTAAGTTCAAAATTGACTGTAAAAATTGGACAGATTTGGTTTCCCACCGTATCGTAGGATAGTAACGTTGATAAAACTCTGATGACTCTCATCATCCAAGACCATTAAGATCTTCAGTATTATGAATATAGTTTAGTAGTCGAGAAAATATTATTTGTATCTATGTAAGTAAATAAATAATTAAATTTTAACGATTCGACTAGAGTACGTTTCATGTCTCATTTTAATATTTCCTTTACAGAAAGCTGTATTAATCATTTCGCTATTAACACCACAGTCAAACCAGTAAAGTTAAAATAAATCAAATTTAACTATTCCAAGTACATTTAATGTTTTATTTTAAAACAGTTGGGTATCTTAAATTGGGTATATAAGTCTTATTTAGCAGGGTAACCCTTCGTTGTTATGATTTCTAATTCGGCCATGATAATGTTTGGTTAGAACTTTCTCTCAAATGTTATTTAATCTACCAGTATTTTTCTTTTCATACAGGCTCCAGGCATGATAAATATGTATGTTCAAACATAATATAGACCTCTTCTTAATAAATAATTCAAATAGCTGAGGTTTAAAATATCAACATTCAGAATTCCTATGATATAATTAATGTTCTTATATATAAATACCAAGCACTCGTGTATATTTGGCAGTTATTCTCATAGATATCGTGATAATAGTCGTGATAGCTACTGTAATATTACTACTAACGTATCAGACTCATAAGGTACCAGCAAAGAAAGTACCTCCCCCCGTACCAGATGTAACAGACGGCAGACGACAGTGCACCCACCCAATAACCAAGTTGAAATGTAACAGGGCGGAGATGGGCAGCAGCTTTCTTATGAGGCTTATGTCGAACAGTGTAGGTTCCACGGCTACTATGATGTTTTTATTTAATAATTGATAAAAATAAGTCTAAATATATTTTGTTTATCGTACCAGTTGAAAGCCGTCTATTGTTGGCTTGTTTTTTCATATATTGTCTTAAATGTGATGTCGCGGAAGACACTACGCAGCATACATTTGTGGTGTGCCCGGCTTTTCCAACGTTAGTTCTATAATACTGGACAGTAGTTCGTAAGATTACAGAAAGAAAGTGCAAATTGGATGCGTGAGAATGCTGTCAACGCAGACTCACTCTGCCACAGACGCCTTGACAGAAAAGGAGGCGGTATGTCCTCCTCTTCCATCTCTAAATTAGTCTGTGAAAATTATCACTAGCGTGTTGCCAACCTTATGAACTGTGTACATTCACCTATTAAATTGAAGTGAACATTGCCGTTTGGCGGTAGAAAAAGGCGAGGACGGGGTACTAATGACGACCTTCGTAAGAGGTCTAAAATTGACTGCTTTTGGAAATTGCAATCGGTTTGAAGGAGTTTAACATATGAACAACTTCAGCCCTAAATAGGATACTTTTGTGCCAGGAGAAGTTTCAAGGAATCATACGTGGATTTTAATATATTTTACTATACGGTATTTGTCAACTACCACCGCCAATATTTATCTTCTACGTGTACCGCCAGAATAGAAGTATAGAAGTATTTCCAAGTATTCTTTTTATATTCCTCGATGGCACTGGTGGTACTGATGGCAGTCCATCTTATATTTTAAGTATCATATTTGTGATTCCTCTGTTGTGTGAAGTCCACAATACTGCTTCAAGCAACATATCTGAGAGTTTAAATATGAGATGATATGTGAATTAATTTATTCCTTAATTTCACTTGTTGTCGATATCGCAACATATTGAATCATTTTGGGATCTTGCCCAATACTTGCCGTGCTTGGTGGCTGCCAATGAAATGGGGATAGGCAGCAACATCCTCGTTGCATAGATATGCTTTTCGATTGCCATCACGCCTGCCCGGTACGGCAGTTATTGAGCAAGATGTTGAAATGATTCTTAATTTCATCGGTTCGGTGCAAGTACTGGTATCTCAGTAGCCTAGTTCGGTGCCAGTAGTATGACTCCTGGTAAAGAGAGGTAGTATCCTTATCTGATTTTATTTTTTAAAATAATCATGCTCAAGTATTCAACCAACAATAAAAATACTCATTCAACATTACTACAATAAAGAATAATCTCCAGATCTCTCTAGATAAATTATTTCGCTGAAGTCTCAAAAGTACTCTCACAAATTTTGCCTACAACTACATAATATCAACTATCCATTGTTATTGGACGTCTCAAGATTTTACTTAGCCTGTATTATGGTGGATGAATTTAATTAATTCACTTAACTTCTTGTCAGTGAAACGTAACGTTTAATCAAATGTTTTGATTTAATATTATTTGAAGAACAGTAATTTTGATGATAATTAAATAGAAGAGTTTTTGTGTGAACCCGTTCCTTAGTTTTTGCTTTGTTAAGCCTTTGAGAGATATAAAACCCATTTTTAATATAAGATATCTATGAAGGGATGTTGAAATCTTAATCGTCAACTAGTTTTTACCCGCGGCTTTGTCCGTGTGAATTTCCCATGGAAACAGTACTCTTTTAGGGATGAAATGAACTATGCACTTATCCTTTCTATGAAATTTCATAAAGGCCGGTTGATTATATAAAACGTCGATTGGTAAAAAATTTACTTTAATAATTATAACATTAACACGAGGAGATCGAAAAAATTGAATCATCTATAGATTTTTGTATAGTAATTGTAAATCCTGCTAAAATAATATATTTTTTGGGTGTGAAAAGTAGCGTATGTATTTCTCAAACTGTGGGGCAACTGTTTACTTATTACTCCAAACTGACGGACCTGATGGCGTAGATAGTAGTAATCCTTTCTTGTGCGCCAAAGGTTTTGGGTTAGGTCCCCACCAGGAGCAAATATTTATATGATGAATAATTTGTATGACATATTTGTTTCGTGTCTGGGTGTTATTTATATGTATCTAAGTATTCTATTTATAATTCCTCTAGTTTTTGACATTTAAGCAAGTGATTTAAGCCTCTCGGATTCAGGTAAACATATGAGATGTCGTGTGAATTTATAAAATAAAACTGAATGCAAAATTTCAAGGCGATTGGTTAAGTAGATAAAGAGTGATGGAGAAACATACATTCAAACCACTTTCACAATATAAATATTTTTTTTTAAATAGTTGGGATACATATGAGTAGCACATAATTTGCTATGTGCTACTTACTCATAGCAACATGCGTACACGCAAGTGTCACAAAACAGATATATTTATAGGTAGGTACTTCAGTTTTTACACTTCCTTTGTTGGAATGCCAACCTTTGACTTGTGCACAAAAACTATTGTGGTCATTATCATCACAGCCACCGCAAAACGCCAAACTAGCTGAACATAGGCCTCCCTAAGGAAGGAGGAAATCGCCCATAATTGGGCTAGATTAATCGAAGTTGCAATCGCAGAGCGTAGCTTCGCGACGGGAAGGGAAGCCCATTCTCATACTGTAGCATTTGAGCTGCACCGTTTTGGATGGATATACCGCCATCTGTCAGTTCTGATAGCTTAGTCGCTTTTACGACACCTGGTATAGTAGTAGGTACTATTTTGCTCTGCCAGTACCAAACGGCATGTGGTCTAGTATCTAATAGTTTGTTTTATTATTGAGAATAAATTACAACAACAGTATCAAGAATATTTTAATTGTAATGTGATTGTTATATTAGAAGAGAATCGCAAAAGGTTGGCACTAGGGCTCGCGCTGGTCTCAGCCCATCCGAGATATTGTGTTTTTTCATACGTACTTACATACATATGAAGCTCGAGCAACGTACACATAAATATCGTACATACTTATTAAGTGCAATTGCCTACATTATATATCATGGGCGTGATCAATATTTATTTGTAGTCGACAATAATTATTGAGTTCTATCGAATTAACCAGCGAGACATAAGAAGCGTATCAATCACACAAAAACTATTTTAAATTAGAAATAAATATGAGTATACGTAAATCTCGTCTTTTTTTAATACACAATACGGGGATAGGCAGCAGCATTCTCAATGCGAAAGCTGCGCTTTGCAATTGACAACACGGTAACCTAGCGCGGTAATTATAGCTAAATCCCCCTTTCTCCGGGAGAACTCTGTTTTTCGGTGAACGTTCTACAGCTGCTTTGATCATGATGGAATAACCTCGTTATTCCTCTGACTTTACCACCCTTGAAATCAGAACATAGTGATTCGGTTGGCGATAGAAATTAATGAAAATGGCATATGCAAACGACCGCTGTAAAAGGTCTTTAATTATTATTGCTCCAGGTCTGATGGTTTTGATTGCCTCAGCTGTTTCGTCACGTTGTATATTTCGTTTCATGCTTGCGTTTATTGTCGGTGATTTTTCTAGAATTGTAACATTGTACGTCAAATGTTGCACATGTTTAGGTATAAATTCACAGGGAAAAGATAGAATTCTAATATAATAAATAATATATTTTTAAATATTGTTTACAAGAATCTTAATGACTCAAGTTTGGGTCCAAAACACTAGTTGCTATACATCATAACCACTACTACGTTTTCCACGAGTTATTGACGTGGACAAAAAAAACATCACGTCTTTTAGTAAATTTGTTTCCCGTGATGAGTACTATCCTGAATCCTTTTTTTCTAATCATGTGCAAAACTTCATGAGAGATGGACAAATAAACAACCAGACAAACAAAACTAATATGAATTTGAAGATAAAAATATAAAATTTGTAAAAGAGAAATATTACAAAACAATTTTAGATCTAAGATTTAGATGTAGCTTGGACAGGTTTTTTTGCGTCATTTTGGACCGTTGGCCATATTCTTGCTAGACCAACTCCTCCAAAATAACAATGTAAATCATTTGCAGATAAATATACAATATAATCTCATTGACGGTAACGTCATAAGATAAATTCAAACGAATTTCTTTCTATTTCATTTATTAGAATGTCAAGTTTCTTGTTAATTTCTCAAAATAGATTCTATTTAATGGTTTCCTTTAATTCTTATTTATAAATAAACACGTTTGTTCACGGTGGCAGGATTTGCCCAGTGGTAGAGTCACTGTGACCCAAAAAAACTCATAACTTCACAACACATCTCATACATTACGCGTTTTAAGTCTTAAAAAAAATATTTAATTTTCAAGAATACATTAATGTTTAAAGCTGTATTTACTGTTAGCTATCCTGTTCAGCGGATAAAAACGAACTAGATTCTCTCCATCCAATATCGCTTACGTCCCAATAAACTTTGCAGAGGTCCGAAGACTTTTCCTACAGTAAAAGTCAATTAAACTAGCTTAATTTCTCCAACCTGATTTCTAATGTCACCAACTATTTTTATACAAGAAGCTCTTTTTACATTGGTTAGTTTTTCAGATGTCAAACAAATAGGAATCATTGGACTACGGGTAAGCTTTTATAATTGCATTAATATATTTTCCTGTTTCTTAATTAATTAAAAAGACGGTGACTTTTGAATTAAATGTTGTTGAAGATTTAAATATAGATATATTTATTATTTCTGTGGGAAACCATCAGCGATTTGCATTGTTACATTAAACACAACCTTTTTTTTATTTTGAGGCCAATAACAAGTTCTCCTTAATGTGTTAAGGTTTATTTCAACTTAATTGTTTCAACGTAATAATAATATTACTAACTTTGATCCTATACATATTTATTTATTGTCGTCACGCCGCACATAGTATCAGTAGTTTTAAGGACATAAAGCAGTTGATTTATTTCATTTTATATATAAACTTTTAGGTGATGTCTCTTCATGCACTTAAAATACGTATAGAGACGTTGCTCTGCTGAAAGTGTTGACATAATAATACAATTTGCAGTTGTTGTTTAAAAAAAATATAAAAGTCCAATAACACATCCAATTAAGACTTAAGGGAGACATACTTTATATTTTCTGGTATTATTATTTAGAAATTAAAATAATTTTAATAGGAAAACACAAAAAGGATTAATTTGGCCTTTCCAAACTAATATAATAAAGAGGAAACGTTTTAAAACGTTTCTTAATAAATGGAAAGTTACATTGTAGGCATGTAATATCAGCTTTATTTCAGCTCCGTATTCCGACGAGAACGGGAACTATACGGGTGATAAGGTGGGACAGATTTTATAATTTCTATTGGGACGTGTTGGATTTATTTTACATACAGGCCCCTTCTTTATAATCCGTGTAGATAAAATATTCGATTTAAATTACTTAATTACTAACAAAGTTATATAATTTGAAAATGTCAATTAAACAACAAGGTGCTCTGTTTTCGTGAGAGAAACAAATTGATAAAACATTTGGTTATTCTATATCCACTTTGATTCTGTTTTCAGATTTCAATTTCACATCACAATTTTGTAAAAAAATATCAAATAATTAATGTGCCTAAAAATATCATAACTAACTTACATTTTTTGTATAACACCTGAAGCCGTTTTAAATGAAGTGTTGAACGTTTACCGCTAAGTAACCAAAAAGGTGAACATTCAATGTAAAAAAATTGAACAAACTATGTATTAAATCCGTTCAGTACGTAAAAATAAAGTTTTATTTTTATGTACTGAAGTCAGCAAGCAAGCATAAGGCACGCTTATAGTAAACGTGACCGCAGCCTATAGACACTCGTGTAATCACTAAGATATCAATTAATGGTTGACTGGGAGATAATGCCAACTGGCATTAAGTCCGCCGTTTGTACATTTTGTAATATTTGTGCAATAAAATTCAATGAATAAATATCACTACCGTGTCGCTAAACTTGTGAACTGAAGATACCGTACCACATTTACCTAGTACGTAAACCAGAACACGGCGAACACTGCTACTTGGCGGTAGAAACAGATAAAAATAAGGTATCAGAGAAGTTGACCTTTGTAAGAGGTCTATCTCTAGTAAATACATTTAAATTTTTTTTCATTACATATAATAAGCATACATTTACATAAAAACTCTCCAGCCCAAGCACCAATCTTAAAGACCAAGCACTAAGTAATTAAAAACTAGACAAGGAAATAAGTAAAATTTTTATTCTTTTTTTTCTCTTCAACTTTTCCGCGGGGTAAACTTATTAGAATTGTACCTCCTTCTTTACTGCCGATAAAGTGTGTATCACAAATGCGACAGGGTATCATCCTATCCAGTAGCAGCTGCAATGTCGGAAAACAACGCTCTTGATATTTTTCTACCCCAAATGCCAAGGCGACCATGACCAATAAAACTTCTCGTCCAGTTCCAAAATTACCTAATTTTTTTTAAGGTTTTGAAAAAATATCTCGTCGCTAAACACAAAGGACCCAAAGCTGTGACTGCCTAAGAGTTTCTGGGACGCTTTGCCAATAATTATTATAACTAGCAGTACGGCCCGAGTTATCCTAATACATGGCAAATTTTTATTCCCTTGTTTGATATTAAATAGAGACATTACAATTATATTAATATCTTTAGACTTATCATAAAAGGTTTAAGGTACCCTTATTATTACCGTTCAGTAATTTTTAATAAACTATTATTTCATTTAACAGTTAACAGTTATAATTTCTAATACACTTAAATATAAATTGACTTAGACAATATTGAAATTTAGCAATTGTATCAAATACCCAATCCACATAGTACCTTTATTTTTTGCCCGCAGAGTAATTAACACATTTTCAAATAATTTCTTCCGTCGTCTTTTGACAGCAATCGTCATAATAAGTAGCCGTGGAGTACCGGTAGAGTAGAAATAGTTTGTAGTAGGCTACTCCTCTACTACCTGCTTGTTAAAACATCCTGTAAGGTTATCAAGATCATCGGTCATTTCATAGAATTATCTTTTTACATACAGAAATTTAATTGTAAGGAATATAGTCCCTGTAAATTTTGAATATGAATAGTACCTCTCTCTTTGCCTTCTTAAGTCTTAAGAGGCGACTAAGATACCAGTGACGGCAGATGGCGATATATCTACCCAGAACAGCATAATGCAATATCATGCGACGGGCACAGTATTTTAAATATGTATTATTGGTTGAGATCGATATATGGCTAATTACATGTATACTCTAAATTCTGTTTAATTTAATTGAAGTACTAAAAATAACGAACACATAACAATGCCATCACCTGCCATTCCCATTACAATTATATAGGATTCCAATAGTTTCTCACATATATCGACTATCAACAAATAAATAATAATGATAATGACAGGTACAATGACACATACATTTCCGCATAAAAATTGGTTGGCACAGTTGAAATTTATAGGAGCATAGTAATCTGTTTTCTTTTTATAAATTATTCATGAGAAATGCGTCAGATTATTAAAATCAACTTTACACAAACATCTATATATAATATATTTACATTTTTATTACAGGTTAAGATTTTTTTTGCCGGCATTACAGAAAAGTACCACCCACTGCACCAGGTGTCGTAAGAGACGGGTAAAGTAACAAAACCGACAGATGGTTGTAAATCCATCCGAAACAGTGCAGCTCAAATGCCCAGGGCGGGGATGGGCAACAGCATTCCCATCGCGAAAGCTGCGCACTGCGATTGCCAACACGTTTGCTCAGCATGATAATTACGGAGTTCCTCCTCCTTTCTTGGAGAGGCCTATGTCCAGCAGTGGACTTTCAATGGCTAGTACGATGATTATTATTTGTCTCATATATTTGTCCCATTGTTTACAGTCTAAGAGAACGTAAAAGAAATTATAATTATGAAAGTGTCATCATTGTCATTTGTTCTTACTATAAAATATTATCTAAAATATTATGCTTTACTAGCTGACTCGTCTATTTGAAATGTGAATATTAGATTCAAATTTTATATATATATATAGAGAAACCCGACAGATGCGTCAGTGCTTTGTCGTACAGTTGGCAGAATGTGGCAAATTATACATATCTGAGGCGCACATTTTGTTATCCGCGCCAACTGTCAAACTGTCAAACGTCTGACAGTTATCAAACACCGTAAGATTACATTAAAAAAGTTATATTTTCAAAGGCGCTAAATTCACTTTAAGTACATTATTTTCCTGGTGCATAAATTTATATATTACAATTACGGATTATCCAATTCCGTGGTAAAAAATAAATCAATTTGTTTCGATAACGCAATTTTTTTCAGTATAAAATGGCAATGTCGTCCTCTTATCGAATTATATGACAAATATCGTCTAGACCAGTTCAGATATTCTGTAAGGAAAATAACAAATATCAATACATTTTTACAAATTATTACGTTATTTTTGTAAACAACAATAATCAAAGAATTGCTATACCTTGTATATAACAAAGTCACTTCCTACTGTCTGTCTGTCTGCTGCTTGGATCTTAAAAACAACTGCGGGTTTATATGCGGTTTTAAATGGATATAGTGATTCAAGAGAAATGTTTATATCTATAATACATGCATAAATTAGTACAAAAACACTGATCATTTTATAGTTTTCTAATGCTTTATCGTAAATAAACACATTTTTTTTGTAAGCCACATTGCAAACGATGGCTGAACGAGATGGTCCGGTCTATCTTTTAGGAATATCCCACAGTAATATTATCTTATCTTTAAGGCCGTGTGAAGCTGGGGCGGGTCGCTAGTTTGTAATAATAAATTCGCCTAGCAACACTTTTTATAATGATGCAATCCAGAAAGATCTTTATTTAGATACTGCCCGCCAACTACTTAAATTTAATCATATTTAATTTAGTAAAATTTTAAGTTTGTCGCTTCTACTAGGAACAATGAAATTCTAGGACCTTACAGTCTCAACATACTGTTGATATTGGATCTTTCAATAAGATATAGTTCCGTTTAACTATTATTTTAATGTTTCATCAAATTTAAGTTATTATTTGGTAAATTACATTACACAGTGCCAGTTATTTGGCTAAAAGTTAACAATAATGTTCGTCCAGAATTGTAAACACAATAAAAAAACAACAAATAATAACATAACTTTTACACTTTCCTATTTATCAAATCCATAATATAATCTTCTGAAACAGATTTATTATTTTCAGTTTTAACAATAATTTGCATTGTATTTTTATTATTATTTGTTAAATTATATTGAAGTAGTAGCTCTTAATTTGATTTTATATAATTTAGAGTAAAAAACATGTGTAATTCCAATTAACATACATAATAAAAATCACTTAACTGAAATACGAGTATAATTGAAAAGTATATTCTATGAACCTCTTTGTATGTGAATGCAATTAAAATATTATAGAAGTGATGTACAACATAGTGTATTTTTATTATTGTAATGTATTCGCTAATTTTATCTTTTATCATCTTTATCAAAACTATTTCCAAGGTTCACTTTCAGAGAATACCTCCAGCGACCAATACACATCATTCATAACATACACCTTAAATAAATGAGGCCAGTATGAGACCATATATATGGGTGAAGCTTAGTGGTTATTTATTATAACAATACAAGAATTTACTTAATATTTGTTAGAACAACAATGCTATCAAGAGTTATTGTAATATCGAGAACTTGAAAGTTAATATCTCTATCAGCTTGTGTAATAACAGAACACTGCGTAGGAATTTATATTGAAGTAATTATAGTAGCTGTAACCAAGTATGTAAACGTTTTGATATTAAAGTGTTGTAAAGGTTAGAATAATCGTAATTATTCTGACATTTACAACACATTAAAATATTTATTTAATTAGAAGAACGTGTTAGGCGGCAGATATAATAAGAACATATTCCAGTATTTTTTAAATCTAATGCTATGTTAGAAATAACAATTATGCCAAAAGTAACCTATTTTGCTAAAAATTAAAATAGACGTAAACAAAATTACTGAGTATATCCTTTGATCGTAAAATTGAGAACAGTAATTAAATTTTTTACCACGCTCGTGTAAAATAAAACACAGCTTTCTACATCTACATAAAGATATTCCTCGATACAAATGTATATTCCTTCAATTAAAATAGAAGCGGCAAATAAAACTCACCTCCGCACAACATCAGGAATAAAAATGAAAAGGTAATGCCCGCCAACATTTTCAATTCAACACAAACAATAAAAACACTTAAAAATTCACACGGCACGTGTAAGCTTCATTTAGAATTTTTCGTCCAAATTAAATATTCCCATTCAGATATTGGTTACAATTTTTATTTCGCTCCTAATGAAAACAATTTACGTGTTCTGAAATTTAAATAGTGATTCGAACGCGGAGTGAAATTTGGGGAGCGCGCGCGTGCTCCCTACCCGAGTATCAGGACCTTACTGAGAGCAAGAAAAGCGAAAGCACCTGACTGCGATTTTTAGAACCAAATCACTGTTTGGAAAGCAAAGGCATATCTAGTGTACTGCAGAATTAAAGCTTTTCCGTGCTCCTTGTTTTTAGTCTGTGATCCATATGTGGAACCTCATGCGGTATAATAACGATTCATTTGTGAGGATTTAAATGACGATTGTGTTTTTAAACGTATATCCATTTTAATTAGAATTTCCATTATGTTTATCTCTCTTTCCCTTCCAGTGTCCATTTTGTCCGGTTCTCGCTTCGCACCTCAATTTATCATAACGACCCTTCCATTTGTTATTATTCAAATTTCCAATAAAATATTGACGTATATTGTTCCCGAATTTAAATCATTTCTTTTCTTTTTTTCTGAAACCCGGGTAATAAAAAAGTGTAAATTTTGGTTGCATTATATCACTTGTATACTCGTTATAGACGTGGCAAACGACCGGTAGCTAATATTCTTGATGAAGGCTTTAATCTTCCAATTATTTTGTGATATGATTTTAGAACTATACAAAACAAAAAAAAACGATTAACTAGAAAATCGTTTTGATATATTATCATTCAGTTTCGGTTATCTTGATTTGGAAAATGGACTTAAAATTAGATTGAATCAATTGAATATATATTATAAAGTTTGGGGATATATTATTTTTGTCTTATTAAATTAGCTGAAATTCAATTTAAAGATTTAAAAAAATCTATGCAAAGATATATTTCCTGATTAGTTATAAAATGAATTATAATCGAATGTAAGATTAATTTTAAAAATAAATTATTTTTGTTTTTACAGATAGTTTGTATTACTTACTAACGGCTATAACTCGTGTTGCCGTTAAAAAGTAACGTATAAGTGTAAAAAATTTAAAACATGTAGTTTTCTATTTTTAATGGTACAGGATCAGACACAATTTATTTTATAATTCTTATAAAAAAAATGTATGTTTGGGGATACCAGCAGAGTAGAAAAGTAACTTTCTCCGTACTCGGTGCCATATCGAACGACTGAGGTACCGAAACCGACAGTTGGTGGTATTACCACTCGAAACAGCATAGCTCCAATGCACATAAACACATAGTGGGGATAAGCAGCAGCATTCTCATCACGAAGCTACGCTCTACGATTGCCACCACGTCTTTAGTAGCAGTTATGGGTAAAATTTCGCTTGCAGCTACTTAGTAAGGCAGCAGGCTATTCCCAGCAGTAGATGTTCAATGTACCTTCCATACTCCAATAGACTGTAATTGTATGTAAACTTTTATTTTCAGGTTTTGAACCCAAAGTATTCTTGCACCTCTATTGAATATCATTACAAAAAAAAATCAACATAAAGTGACATTTGTTTTCATTGTTTTAAACACTATTAGGCTATTTTTTTGCAAAGGGCTGAAATGGGTATTATTAGGTTGCTATCATCACCACCACCTGGAAATAGGCAGATATTATCTTGTACGCCAAGAGTTGTGGGTACAATGCCCACCCAGGAAAAATATTTTTATGATGAATATTTATGTTTTTTCTGTATCTGGGTATTAAATATGCATTATAATATTTATTATATTTCCAATTTCTCTGTTGATCTGAAGTGTTTTTAGTGACTTTTCGAAGTCAAGTATCATTATTTGCCAAGACTGCAATTACGCGTGTGCAGCGTGTCAATTACGAACAAAAATCCCCCAAAATTAACTCACAGGATAGCGTTGGATACATCGCATACAAACAATTCTATTGTAAATCTTTTAAAAAGGCCTGTGCACGACAGTCGGCGTCCTACGGCTAAAATGCAAGTGTGTTTCTACTTAGGTAACTAGCGACCCGCCCCGGCTTCGGACGGATGCAATGAGGAAAAAAAATGTATTGTGGGTATCGATATTAGATTGGAAACCTCTTAAATTATCAATATCTATCAATATTTGAAAGTTAGCACCAACCAATCAGACTTATTGATCAAGAGAGCGGATAGCAGTTAGTATTAAATAGCATTCAAAATAGTTCAAATTTATTAATTTTAGCTGTGAGGATATTTAATTTAAGGTCGAAACTTTTTTTAAAAATACTTTCATAAGGAATATTTAAATATTAATTTTCATAGATTTCTTAATAAAGTAGTGAAGAACATTTTGAAAATATTTTCGTGTGGTGACGTCAGACAATCGCAGGCCTACGTGTAAGGACACGCCGGCGTAGTGAAAATTTATTTATATGTTATAATATTTTATTTCGTTTTTAAAATAAATTCAATTCGAATTTTCATCTCTTTGCACAATAAGTATTGTTTAGTCGATATTTCAGATGAATAAATAATTCCCCAAGACCAACGAGTTTTATGAGCTATTGAGTAAACACTTAAAGCTTGTTTTCTATATTTTTTTGTCTAATTAATATAAATTCATTCAATATTTCATACCTTTTTTGCTTGATACCGAGATGAATTTCATAAAACACTTGTATTTTGGACATCAGACAAAAGAGTTATCACAAACATAGTACTTAAATTTATATATAACATCCAGACACAGAACAACCGAAAATCAATATCCAAATATTTGTCCTCGATAGGAATCGTATCCCTTGGTCTTCCAGTCACCATTCCATCGAATAAAACCAATATAACAACGTCTACTGACTAAAATTACTGCACGCGAACTTTTTTCATTTAAACCTGTGTCTATTATACGCCCTTTTGAGAGCCTAAATGGTTGAAGAGACATCTAATATACAGGCTAATAATTTCGTCTCTTGTCTGGGCCACGCACGCCTCTTTTCAATTTAGCATGAAAGCCTTCAATGATTGTTATTAAATTTATTCTGAGACTTGGCTCGTATTTTTTATTCATTATCAGTGCGATAAATTTATTTCAGTGTCACCACTAAGGTTAGGGGATTCAATTGGATGCGTGCATTCACAAATGACACGTATATCGATGTAACAGAGAAAAAGCACTTATCTCTTGATTTGCTCTTTTGGTTTTTTTCTAAAGGACAACTTTGCGCTGTATAATGTAACTTTACATACTCAGGCTTATTAAAATGGCTGAATTTCATTGTCTCTCTTATCCGAAGGATAAGATTAGTTCGAATAAAATAAATAAATAATAATAAATTCACAACAGCCTGTCTCCGAGAGATGCCGCTCAAAGCACTTTCGTTGCGAATATTAGGCAAATCATATCGAAATAACAAATATAAAACTTAAAACATATAAGGCGCCTCAAATAGGATAACCTTGGCGCATAAGATAGGATTACTACCATCTGCACCATCTAGCCTGTTAATGTTTCGTTTTGACAGATGTAAAAGAATATATAGTTAGGTTAGATATAGTTAAAATATATCTGCTATCAGAGTTTAAAAACTGTTTAAAAATTGTTAGCCTTAATACTGTCGGCGAGCGGTTAATTTTAAAGTGAAATTGCAAGTGGCTGCAAAGTACAACTATTTTAAAGACAAAAATAATTCCACTAATATTATAAACGCGAAAGTTTGTATGGTTGGAGCAGTTGAACAAACCTGGACGAAATTTGGCACAGAGATTACCAATAGTCTCGAAGAGCACTGCGTTTATTTTTTTTCCAAAAACTTGTTAGATTGGATAGACTTTGCTCATTATTTTTCTCGGAGGTATCTCCACGATTTTTTGCACAGTTAAGCTTTCAGCCTTCTAAACATGCACTTCTCACCGGAATTAACCTACAACTTCCTAACAAGAGGATTGAATATGAAATCCTCATTTAGAAAGACGCAGATAAAAAAAGCTTTAAAATGAAATCCCTATCACATAATGAAATAGAAATATGACTTAGGTAAAATAAACTTGAAATACTGCGTACTAGATAATTATCCACGCAATGTAATTTTCACTTTTCACAAAGTATTCAATTTCTAATGCGAGTCACTTTAAAACATAGTTAATGACAGCTAATTATTTTCTGGAATATATTGATAATTATTTCAAAGAAAGTCTAAAAGGCAAATGCTTTGGTTCTGTTGCAAATTACCCATTAGCACTATAAACATTCGAATAATTGTCTCTTGGAAATGTTTATTATAAACCAAAAATAATAAATTTATCTATTAAAAATTTAGAACTCTATTTAAAAAAATGATTTTTATTTGAATAAATACGTATAGTTATTTACATTGGTCTTTGTTGCCGCAGTACGACCACCGCTGCAAAGAGGGAATTCTGCCCATAATTGCCGCGCTGGGCATGCGTGGCACGCTGGAAACGCTATTGCCCATTCCCGCCCTGCAGGATTTGAGCTACGCTGTTTTGTATGGATATACCGCCATCGTCGGTTCCGATACTCAGTCGCCTCTTACGACACCTAGTACGGAGGGAACTACTTTTCTGTGGATTTATATTTGCAAGTTCCAAGGTTGGTAATATCCAGTAATTTGACATTACTTAGTCATTACTAGTTTTTTATTAAGAAAGTTACGTAATACTCTAATCTACACATGATACAAAAGGAGGTACTATTTTATTCGGAAATTTACTTAACAGTAAGTGTCATCTATCGCCGAGGTGCGTTTCTTTATGTAAACTAAAATAATGTTTCTTCTCATTTATTCGTATGACCTTCTGTTATTTATTCGTGTTATTGTGTTATAATTGGTAATTAATGATCCTAAAAACAAGATTTGGATAAAAAGTCAAATCCATCCGGCTAATGAACAACAAAAACACAACAATGTTTTGTTTTAATTCAAATAAACAAACCTCTTTCCGGTGGAGGAAACGCTTCGCTTTTTATTTTTCTTGCCTTTGTTTTCTAATATGAGTTACAATAATAAGGTTAGAATACAAAACGCAAGAAGTTTAAATGAATTAGGCCGCCTTCTTCTTTCTCAAGTTAGATCGAAAGATTTCGCACCCCTAAATGGAGACTACAACAAATCAAAACTGAAATATGAAAAATAACTCCTTTATTTAAATCTGGTAGTACTTTAGACCTAAAAAAAAATAAATCTATTTATTTTGTAGTACTATCCTAAACCTATTTTAGTACTACCCACTTTTAGTAATATATTTAAGAAATTAAGTTTGCAACAATTACGAGATCATTTCTAAAGTAATAATTTAAAACATGATAAATAGTTCGGTCATACCAGGGGTCGCTCGACAACGTATACCTACCTGATTATATGTGATAAAAAAAAATATTTTAAGCCTGGGAGGATTCACAAGATGCTTTAGGGATCTTTTGTGATTTGTCCAAGGCATTAGATTGTGTGCGCATATTACATTGGTCAGAAAATTATACCACTATGGGGTCAGAAGATCCCTTTAAGTTTATTTGAATCCCACTTTCAAGATAGAATTTAAACGATGGACGTATATAAAAGTTGGTCACTTGGGTCATTGATTTCAACAAGCGTACCACAAGGCTCAATATTAGTCCCTTTACGGTTCCTTATATATATGAATTACTTGCCATACCAGACAAATGACTGCAACGGTATATTTTTATTTGCAGATAGTATTTCCCTATTATTCCAAGTGAAAAGGCAACAGGCTCTTTATGATGATGTAAACAATACTATATCTAAAGTTGTACACTAGTTAAACGTTAATGATTTGTCTCCTGATATAAAAAAGTTAACATGTATTAAATTTGTTACGTTAAATGGTAAATAAATGGATTAAATAATCGGAAATGTTTCTAGAACTGTGGTAAATATATTATTTTGAGTGGTTAAATAAGTTGAAGCAGCAATGTATCTTCATGGCATTAAACGACCAAATCCAACAGCTGACGAGATCGCAAGCTTCTATAATCCAAGATTATGCTCAGCATTAAACCTTCGCCCACCTGGTTGACCGACTATTGAGTAGAATACAGATCGCAAGATTGCGCTGTATGCAGACACGGACTATCAGTACTGTTGGAATTCTCTTCGGTCTCTCGATTTTATTTTGTTAAAGTATTGAACTTCCTGCCGTTGATATGATTTATTAAAGTTGTGGTTAGTAGTTGATGTTATGGTTAGTATTTATCGCCAGAAATTATTGTAATATTAATAATAAATTGATACAACATCTGGCACGTTGACCTAATTCTCGAAGTCGTAGCTTAAAGCACTTGTGTTACAGATATCAGATAACAAATTATTACAAAATGTAATACGTTACGTTAATTTAGTACATTATAATAATAATATGTTCTTTATTGTACATATATATACCCGCACGACTCGGGTTGGGAGAGTGAAACCCCCTCCCACTCCCTGTCATGCCGTAGCCGAATAGCTTGCACAGTAAAAATTAACCATAGAAGCTCATTGAATGTGCAATTATTTTGAGTGTGTATTATATATAACGATAACTTTTTGGCCACCCAATTTTTTGTGTTTTCTATTTTAATAATATTTATTTATGTTGGCATAATTATCTTTTATTTCCCGTTGTAATATTGGGCATACAAAGAATTATGTAATGTAGTAAATTAATAGGTAAAAATGAACTACACTTATTTATTTTCTAAGTATGATAGTTCTTGAGTTTAAACATATTATAGGTACAAAATTTATGTTAACACAGATTATAAGTAAGAAATGTTAATATATCTATCTATGGGACGAACAATAGTATGCCATGTTATATTAGGTCTCAAACTAGTAGGTACATTAATAAGGTATCTTCACAGCTCTTGGCGAACAATAGAGACACTACCGAATCACCAAATTGGGTCTATACGTAAGACCCTTTAGGATCCATACCAATATTTACTGATGAGACCATGATGGAGGTGTTTTTTAAATAAATTCTTATATAATTTGAACACTAACAAAAGACTTCTAGTTTTGGTCAAAATGTATAGTGAAATCAACACGGACGAAGTGGACTTGAATACAAAAACGTTTCATAAAACAAAATCTAGAACACGAAAGGAGAGAAGCAAACGAAAAAATATTTTCATTTTTATGAATACACATTTTCGGTTGGTAAAAAACAAGGCTTAGTTTTGTAACGAAAATTATAAATTTACTGGTGATATTTTGTGGGGTTCTATAAAAATCGTTGACCATCGGATCTTAAGTTATTTTTTTATGGTATCTTATCATGTGTATTAATAATGGAAATATAAAAACACACACCTCGACGTTTTCAAGTGTTATTTTTATGCACAAAAGTCGAAATAAAATATTTTTTATTTAAGTATATATATTTTTAAGCAAAAATAATAAATAAACAATTTTATTTTAGAAATATATGGTATTAAATTTAATTATACTTATAATAATAATAACCCTGATGACCTCACAAGATCATATAAATAGGCATCTAACATACTATCCTAAACTAGGCTGCCGGCACAAGACGGATCTTAAATCTATGTTTAATGCAGGTTCATTATATGAGCCAACAGAAAGTAACCTACAAAAAAAAACTGGTGTTAAGGTTCTATTAAAAATATGTAATGACTTAAAAATTGCATGTCTACAAGAAACCGTGCATTCTCTAAAAATAATAATTAAAATATAAGAAAAGATAGTAGCTGACAGAGCAAAATAGTATCTCCCTTTGTACTAGGTATCATGAGAGGCGACTAAAGTACCGGAACCAACAACTGGCAGTATATTAAAACAGTGTAGCACGCAAGGGCCGCGAATTGGCAGCAGCATTTCTTTCACGAAGCTACGCTATGCGATTGCCACCATGTTTGCCCAGTGAGGTAATTATGGGTAAATTACCCTTTTCTTAGGGAGGCCTATGTCCAGTGGACGTTTTACGGCTGCTATGATGATGATAATTCACTCTTTGTTAGTAAAGCCTATGTGAAACAGTGGACGTCCAATAGATGATATGGTGGTAGCGAATAAGAAAATCTTATTAATATCAAAAAGTGCCATTACAAGCGTAAATAACTAAAATATAAAGTAAACATGCCCTAACCTATAATGAACCACTTTTTTAAATCCCTTTTTTTTGAATGCTTTTTGTTTGTACTGAATAAAATTCAAGCCTATTCGCAAATCAACGTTATTAAAATACGTATATTAAACAAGTCTCAAATTGATTCAATTATTTCTTCAAACAATACGTTTTATAATCCATTATGATAATGAGTTTAGGCGAAATATCTGGGATATATTTTATAGGGCACCTTGCATTTTTCATGCTATGTAAAAACTTTACAAGAG